>SKCR01053653.1:0-30277 GCA_019454045.1 Zanthoxylum bungeanum | reverse complement strand
GTCATTGCGGCAAGCATTACTGATTGAGCATTAAAGTTATCATCACGATGAGTCTTCCAAAGCTCATACTCTACTTTTGCTCAACTCCGGGCTCAAGCCCGAGAGGTTTCTCTATGACATAGAGTAACTTCTCGGCTCCCAGACTATCCTGAGATTCATTTCCCAATCTGGAAAATTTACGCCGTTAAAGACATTTTCGCCCATGATGATGTCCCTAACGCTAATCTTTCCAGCCATCTCGATTGCAATAGTCCAACTATCCAATCAACGATTTCGGGTACACTCAAAATGTAATGGTTACTATAGTCCAACTATATAACCAACTACAAGTAGAGTATTGTGTTGTACAGTTTAACTGTTCAAAGAAATCAATATTCAATATTAGTCCAACTAATATATTTATAACAATGATAAATAAAATAAAAGTAGTGCGTATTGGCAAGTATTTAAACGAAATTGAAAATTTAATACTAGCCTCCCACTATTTTTCGGCGAGCCGCTAACCCTCTGTGGAGTACTCATGAAACCTAGTTTCCTAGTGGGCTAGGATCCCGTTAAATAACACACAAGCTTGACTTTGGCCAACAAGTTGTATGAAACTTAACTAGGTAGATCTCTAAGATCAATTAGATCTCATCCAATTCCTAGATCCGGTAAGTGGACCTCCAAGTCCAAAACATATATCCAATATATCATCCTAACATTTTTCTCTGAATCAACTAAGCATTGGCTTTGGCTTAACAAGTTTAATGATTCCAGTTAAGCGTGACCCATTGAGAGTGAGAAAGCTTCGTAATCCACGTCGATGAACTAGAAGTGACCTTGACTTTGGCCAACAAGTCACAACCGCCCAAGACATGCGATATAGAACAAAGCTTTCATGGTTCAAACACATCCGCGATGGACAATGGTATTGACTTTGGCCAACAAACCAATGCCAATCTTGGATCTTGAGAAAGAACCACTCAATAGAAGGAAAAACGCTAAATATTTGAGTGAGGGTTTTTCGCGTAAATTGGCAACCAATTTATTATCTTTGATTAGGTCTCATCATACACCCTTAAACATGCATTCTAAAAGCATAATAAGGCGCGATTAAAATAATAATGATATGCAGATGGATAAATAACAATCTTTGTTCCTAGAACAAATCTCTCACTTTCCTCTCTCCCGCTAGCACTTTACATACTTCTACCCAATTACATAATACATTAAAGAAACCTCATTTACATTGAGGGAAATTGGTGATAAGAGAAATACAAAGAGTAAAGAGATAATAGGCTGGACATGCAGGTCCAATTTAATAAATAAGTACCATACTTACAATAATTTCCAAAATTGCCCCCACCCATCTAATATCCATCTGATATACATTATTCATACAAACACATCCAAGTATTCACACAAAGCATACTGTCAATCAATCTAATCCAATTAATTAATCTTTGATTAATGACCATCCAATGTTCAAACAATGATTTAATTTGCGCGAGTCCAACTCATTTAAGAATAAATACTCAAAGTACGTATTTTTGAATTATATTGAACTATAATTTTAAATCCAATTTAAATTGTATCCAATATTAATTCATGTTTAATTCCAAATTAAATAATTAGACTTTTAAAATTGCCTTTTAGACTTGGATTCCAAATCCAATCTTAATGGGTCTCAAAGGCACAATTAGTATCCAATACTATTCAATTAAAGTCCAATGGGCTTTCAATTAATTCTTTAGGCATGGGCTTTGGCCATTATGGATCAAACCCAGGATGCCAAGGCCTAAATAGGAATCACCCTATGCCAAAAATTAATTTATGCCCATTAGGCCTAATTAAATTTTTAAAGGCCCAAAAGTCATGTTTGGACTTTATGGAAATGGTTTTAGGCCCAATTGCATCGAACCCAATTGTCCAAAATCATACTTGGCCCAACCAAGCCCATTAAGCCCAATTACAACAAATTAAATTAATACACTATTCCAAATTAAATATTAATCCAATTCAAGTGTAATTAACATAATTAATCAACTAATCTAATGTTTCCAAAACACTAATTAATCCAATTAATCATGCTCATTAATTCCAATTCATGTCCAACACAAATTCAAGCAAAATCAATTCTACAACATGCTTAGGCTCACGGCAATGGCAAAGAAATTATCATGCAATTTGATTTCAATCTAATTAAATCAACATTTAACATACATTTCATGCCAACAACACATCTAATTGCTAATTTTCAAAAAATCACCATGAGCACTACATAGGGTTCCATTCGGCCATGGCTTAGGATTTGGGGAAATTTTTGATCCAATTAATTTCACAAATCCAATGATGCACAAATCCAATTCATCATCATCCAACCATAACCAAACAATCAATTTCGAATTTTCACACTCCAAGCATAAAATCCCCAAATTAAAATATGGAACCCAAAAATTGAAATCAAGTTTAGATTGGCCCATGATACCATTGTTAGTGTCCTAGACATGCCCAATGATCCTAAACAAGATTTATGTGTGAATAAAATCAAAGAAAGTTGCGGAAAAACTTACAATGATCGGATGAAGTTCAAGACTTTTTCTTTGTTGTAGAAGCTCCAAGCTTTGTGAATGAGTTCCAAACTCTTCGGTGAGTTTCCCTATCACCTTCAAAGACTCCCAAAGTGTTAGCTTTCTCAAATATTTGCAATAAAAAAATTTCTCCAAGAGAGAGAGGCTCACGGTTTTGAGCAAGGAAGAAGAAAGAGAGAAGTGAATAATGTATTTTGGTTTTCCAAAAACTTAAATATAAAAGTTGACTTTCAAAAAGGTGTGTGTGTTGTGTGTAAAATGAATCACATTTAATTAGCCAACTACACCCATCACAAATAGTGACAAGTGATGTAAATGAGTGGGTCTCACCACTTTGAATTCAAAATTCAAGTTGGCTTATACAACACATTTTGGGCCCGGTTCGTTTAATCTGACTAAACGAATTTTTGGTCGCTAAATAATTAAATCCAATTTAATTAAATAATAATGTCTGGCAAAATTATTACGAAAGTCGTTTACGATTTAATTCCAAATTATTTTGTTCGCTTGAATTAAAATCCAATTTTAATTCCGTATTGAAATCCAATTTCAATTAATATATCCGATATATTATTTAGCTCAATTAAATAAATTAAATAGAAAAATCCAATTTAACTATTAAATTTATTTTGCCGATTAATTCCAAATTAATCGCGTTCTCTCTTCTAGACGAATTTAATCCCAGATAAAATTATTGCCGTAATTAATCCCAGATTAATTTTCTCTTTTATAATTAATCACAGATTAATTCTGTTCGAGTCAAATGTCATTGGTGAATCTTTGGGAAGCGACCCAAGAAATCCCTGGATATGTTGGTAGTAAATACGGTCATCAGACTATCCGAACACGTGCGTACCCGGTACCACGTTCTTACCGATTTACAAGACATGGTTGGCTTCTTGCAAAGCACAATGCCTACCCAATTCTCTAGAAATATATTCAACATGGAATATATATAATATGTATAAGGAGTAGTATACTATGTATTGCGTAATACGATCCAGTATCTTATGTCACATGCTAGGCCTAGGGTTGGAATTGTGTCTACCCCGTACGAAGCATATATCGGATCACTAGCAACTAGTCTCTGTAATAGGATAATCATGATCTAGTCATACTATCCCGATAACTATAGTATTTAAGAGTACTAGTTCTATATCTCTGCGTGATCATCATCTCCATATGACTGAAGTGATACTTCCATCTTGACATCACACCCAATACACTACGATTCTCAGTATACCTAGAACAGGCATACACAGAACTTGTTAAAGCTCCGGACGACCAAAGCCAAAGTATATTGATTGTCGCCAGTATTAGCGATGTGAGTCTCAGGTTAAGACCACATACACCTGCCCTGATTCGGATTCCCATAGACACATAGTCATAATAGCAATGGGACTCCGAGGGGTCTATCCAGAGCGAAGCTGTTCTCGGTCCAACGGCTAACAGAACCTCCTATCACACTTGCATAAGTATCCAATACTTAAATATATGAGAACTATGCCGTTAAGCTTCCATAACGCGCACAAGTGCAATACTAGCATATTTCGCATTATCGATGTCCAGTCTCGATAATATTACGACTAGGGATATTTAATGATTAAACCTTTCGTGGATTAATAATGTCTCATATCTTATTAATTCGGTACTAATCATATGGACTTTTATCATTTATATATCCAAGTAATCCAATTACAAAAGGATAAAAGATCAATTTCCTTTGTCACATAGTTAATTTGTACAAAGAACACCATGTCTTTTACAAATAGTGATGCTATGGGTCATAATTGTCCAACAATATGTCCTTAGTCTTCCCAAAAAACTGTGATGAATTAGTTTTGCCCTTCTTCTTCCTTTTCTTCACACCCCCAGAAGCCTCCGGCCAAGCCTTGGCCATCTAGGATGTCGAAGTAAGGTGCGCCTCACGCTTCTTGCCCTTTAGAAGCTCTGGCTCTGCCTCCCTGTGTAGGGGTTTTGTTGCGGATATCCGGTAACGCAACGGAAACAGTGGAAAATCAAATTTTTCGATTTCAAAACTTTTTCTCGGATTAATAAAATAAACCTATTTATTTCATTGTCCAATATTCAAATTATGAAATAAAACACAATAAATCAAATTTATGTGAATTTACCGAATTGCCCTTATACTTTGTACTTTGTTCATTTTAGTCCGAAATTGTTCGAAACAATTTTGAATGATTCTAAATCATTACTAATATGAATTTAACATGTCCTACATATTGAAATACAAATTGCAACAAAATTTCACAAATTTTGGCCTAAAGCCGAGAGCTCATTATGGGGGGGTTTGTGCATTTTGCACTTCCATGGTTCAAAACAAATCAGGAAAAATCCAATCAACCCAATAATTTACATGCATCATATACACACATAAATACACCATATAAATGAAAAGCCCCAAATTTTTAAGTGGTCTTAAACCCTAATTTTTCAATTTCTTCAAATTGGACAAATTAGACCAAATTGGTTAAATCCAATACTTCAATCATGTTTCTTCCATCCAAAACAATTCTCAACACAATGAAATAACTATAGAACAATTCTAGGTCATTTAGAGTGGGTCAATATCTCTAGAATGGCAACTAGTTTCTAAAAACATGAAAAGAATGCTAACTAGCTTATTAGCAACATCCTTTCAACTTTATACATGCTCAACACTTTCATCAAACTTCCATTCAACAAAAACACAAAGAATAAATAAAAGAATAACATGAGAACATCATAGCATGAAGCCTAGAACACAAGGAACATTTTCCTCTCTAATAGTAAGTTGAAGAAACTTACTAAAATTCCAAGTTTTCTTTGTTTTTTCTTCAACTTTCTCTCAGCTTCTTTTGTTTTCTTCAATGGAGTTTTTGTGTAAAGTGTATTAGGTTATTTAACCCTAAATGAAATAAAATAATATATATTTGTCCAATTTTTCACCTTGGCCGAAATTGCCTAAGGAATTAACAAGATATTTTGTTTTAATTTCATTTGAATTTCATTTTGCCAAGTTGATAAAATGATCATTACACTTTAATGATAATTTTCAACAAAGTCAACAATGGCAACCAAGTCATTAAAACAAATATCATAACTAAAAAATATCTATACTTTAATTAATTTAATCATTTAACAATTAATTAATTAATTAATTAATTAAATACAAATATATTAAATATATATATATATTTACATTAAATATTAAATACATATATTCATTTATGATATTAGTCAAATATCTCAATTTGACAATTAATTAATGTGTATTTGAATTAATTAAGTATTATACAAATACAACACAAAAATTAAGGAAATGACTATCGGGTCCTTTCACATGTATTTTGCGTTTAAACCTTTCAACGACTTTATAAATAATCAATATTATTCATAATTGTTGCCCTAGTGCTCTACGAGTATATTTCATTATTGAGACTCTCTAGATTCAGGCATATCCGTCACGAAATCCAATTTCGTGTCCATAATTTATCCACCCGTAAATTATGACGATCACGGATAAACTCGTTGAATCATACAGGTTGAGGTCATGGCAAATGTATAATTCCTCTGTCACAGGTATCCGGATAAATCCCAGAGATATAGATGTAAACGTCAAATCTCTATAGGGATTATCCAGTCGACTATTCTATTAGCAATCTCAAAAAGAACATTTAGAACTAACTTCTAAGTTATACCATGGGCCCATGGATTTTATCTGATTGCTAATCATATGGACTACCTATGCTCTGTTACACAGAACTGACGGATCCTATCTTGATACGCACAGGACACCCTGAGGATCTATCTACACCCAACGAACAGGCGGAGGTCTGATCTTAATAGATCGGTGACGTGACTGCCATCTAAGTGTAGAAGATGTCTCATGTGCCCACAGTGGCATCTCAAGTCTAAGAATCACAAGTGCTACTCAACCCGACAAGATTCTTATTGACGTTGGTGTACCATCCATTAAGAATCTTCGGTGAGTCGTTCAGTGTTTATCCGCTATAAACACCTACACGTCTATACTAGTCTCCAAGACTTATGGTTCATTGAGAAACCATTGGAATCATATATTCCAGTATACGACATGTACCGATCTCAACGGGTTTACTATACTGACCAAGTAGTGTAAACCTTGACCAGGAACTGTCTGAGAATGACAACGTCATGATACAACTCAATGTCAGTTGCGACGCTTTTGAAACTGTACCATGACTAGTCATTCTAAGGTCATTACATCTTTAACATATTAAAAGATACATTATATTATAGAAACTGCATATATATTCAAAATAATAATTTTTTACAGAAGTATTCATAAAGAAATACAACCGGGAATTGGCGCTGTGAGCACCAACCCCAACACCTTGAGCATAGCCATCATCTCTCCAAGAGTCCTCTCTTGGTTATCATGTTGTAGTTCATGACGAACCCGTCCTAGCACTCGGGCAGAGACTGTAAGATCAAATCTATGAAAGTCTCAGCCTCGAAGGTTATGCCCAACTGACCTTGCTATTCGATGTCAACAATCATCTACGACACAGAGTGCTCGACAGATATACCCTCTGACATACGCGAGCGAAAGAGCTTCTTTCGCAACTCATGCTTCAAAGATCTAAGATTAGATCTCTGAATATCCTTCAATTTCAACATCATACTATAAGGATCCAATCCTTTGTTCTGACGAAGAAATTGAGGAGTCATTGCGGCAAGCATGACAGATTGAGCACTAAATTTATCATCACAATGAGTCTTCCAAAGCTCATGCTCTACTATTTGCTCAACTCCGGGCTCAGGCCTGAGAGGTTTCTCTATAACAAAGAGTAACTTCTCAGCCCCCAGGACTATCTTGAGGTTCATCTCCCAATCTAGAAAATTGGATCCGTTAAAGACATTATCGCCAATGACGATGTCCTTAATGCTAATCTTTTCAGCCATCTCGATTGTAATAGTCCAACTATTCAATCAACGATATCGGGTACACTCAAAAAGTAATGGTTACTATAGTCCAACTATATAACCAACTACAAGTGGAGTAGTGTCTTGTACAGTCTAACTGTTCAAAGAAAGCAATATTCAATATTAGTCCAACTAATATATTTATAACAACGATAAATAAAATAAAAGAGCGTGTTTAGCAAATATTAAACAAAATTGCAAATTTAATATTGGCCTCCCACTATTTTTTTGGCGAGCCTCTAACCCTTTGTGGAGTACTCGGGAAACCCAGTTTCCTAGTGGGCTAGGATCCCGTTAAATAACACACAACCTTGACTCTGGCCAACAAGCTGTATGAAACTTAACTAGGTAGATCTCTAAGATCAATTGGATCTCATCCAATTCCTAGATCCGGTAGGTGGACCTCCAAGTCCAAAACATATATCCAATATATCATCCTAACATTTTCCTCTGAATCAAATAAGCCTTGGCTTTGGCTCAACAAGCTTAATGATTCCAGTTAAGCGCGACCGATTGACAGTGGGAAAGCTTCGTAATCCACGTCAATGTACATAAGTGACCTTGACTTTGGCCAACAAGTCACAACTGCCCAAGACATACGATATGTAACAAAGCTTTCGTGGTTCAAACACATCCGCGATATACAATGATCTTGACTTTGACCAACAAACCAATGCCAATCTTGGATCTTGAGAGAGAACCACTCAATGGAAGGAAATCGCTTAATATTAAAGTGAGGGTTTTTCACGTAAATTGGCAACCAATTTATTATCTTTGATTAGGTCTCATCATACACCTTTAAACATGGATTCTAAAAGCATAATAAGGCACGAATAAAATAATAATGATATGCAGATGGATATATAATAATTTGTTCTTAGAAAAAATCTCTCTATTTCCTCTCTCCTGCTAGCAATATTCATACTTCTACCCAATTACATAATACATAAAGAAACCTCATTTACTTTGAGGGAAATTGGTGAGAAGAGAAATATAAAGAGTAAAGAGATAATAGGCTGGACACGCAGGTCCAATTTAATAAATTCTGAATTTATTACAATAATTTCCAAAATTTCCCTCACCCTTCTAATATCCATCCGATATACATTATTCATAAAAATACATCCAAGTATTCACACATAACATGTTATCAATCAATCTAATACAATTAATTAATCTTTGATTAATGACCATCCAATGTTCAAACAACGATTTGATTTGCGCGAGTCCAACTCGTTTAAGAATAAATACTCAAAGTACGTATTCTTGAATTATATCAAACTACAATTTTAAATCAAATTTTAAATTGTATCCAATACTAATTCATATTTAATTCCAAATTAAATAATTACACTTATTTTAGTGTCTTTTATATTTGGATTCCAAATCCAATCTAAATGGGTCTAAAAGGCCCAATTAGCATCCAATACTATTTAATTAAAGTCCAATGGGCTTTCAATTAATTTCTTAGGCATGAGCTTTAGGCATTATGGATCCAACCCAAGATGTCAAGACCCAAGTTAGGAATCACCCTATGCCAAAAATCAATTTAGGCCTATTAGGCCCAATTAAATTTTTAAAGGCCCAATAGTAATATTTGGACTTTATGGAAATCGTTTTCGGCCCAATTGGATCCAACCCAATTGTCCAAAATCAAACTTGGCCCAACCAAGCCCATTAGCCAAATATAACAAATTAGTCCAATCCAATTTTAAAGACTAATTTATTATTAACATAATATTCCAAATATCACATTAATTTAATTAAAGTGTAATTACCATAATTAATTGATTAATTTAATATTTCCAAAACTTCAATTAATCAAATTAATCATGCTTTAATCATCCAATTCATGTCCAACACAAATTGAAGCAAAATCAATCCATTCCAACATGCTATAGCTCACGGCAATGGGCATATATAATATCCCATTTTGATTTTAATCCAATTAAATCAACAATCAATATTCATTTCATGCTTACAACACATCCAATTGTCTAATTTTCAAAAAATCAACATGAGCATACTAGGATCACATTCGGCCATGCATAAGGAATTGGGGATTTTGGATCCAATCAAATTTTCTCAAATCCAATGTGCACAAATCCAATTCATCATCATATAAACACAACCACACAATCAATTTAGGTAAATCAAGCTCCAAGCAAAAAATCCCAAATTAAAGTCCATAAATCATAGATTTTGAAATCAAGTTTAGGTGGCTCTGATACCATTGTTAGTGTCTCTAAGACTTGCCCAAGAATCCTAAACATGATTCTAGTGTGAATAATTCAATAAATTTTGTGGAAAAAACTTACATTGATTGGATGAGATTCAAAACTTTTCTTTGTTGTAGAAGAAGCTCCAAGCTTTCTTTTGAATTCCAAACTCAAGGGTGAGTTTCTCTATCACCTTCTTTGACTCCCAAAGTGCTAGCAATGATGATTTTTGAAGCAAAAATCTAATGGAGATGGAGAGCCAAGCTCACGGCAATGGAGGAATTTGGAGGAAAGAGAGAGTTGTGAATAGTGCTTTGTGTTTTCCAAAAACAACATAATAAAGTTGACTTCTAAAGTTAACTTAAGTGTGTTGTTGTATTGAATTAATAAATCCAATTTATTATGCCAACCACTTCCATCAAATAGTGACTAGTTGATGTAATTGAGTGAGTCTCACCACTTTGAATTCAAAATTCAAGTTGGCTTACACAACACACTTTGGGCCCTGTTCATTTAATCCGACTAAACGAATTTTTCGTCGCGACGTAATTAAATCCAATTTAGTTAAATAATAATGCCTAGCAAAATTATTACGAAAGTCGCTTACGAATTAATTTCAAATTAATTTGTTCGCTTGAATTAAAATCCAATTTTAATTCCGCATTGAAATCCAATTTCAATTAATATATCCGATATATTATTTTAGCCCAGTTAAATAAATTAAATAGTAAAATCCAATTTAACTATTAAATTTACTTTGCCGATTAATTCCAAATTAATCGTGTTCTCTCTTCTAGAGGAATTTAATCCCAGATAAATTCTTACCGCAATTAATCCCAGATTTATTTTCTCTCTCATAATTAATCCCAGATTAATTCTGTTCGAGTCAAATATCATCGGTGAATCTTTGGGAAGCGACCCAAGAGATCCATGGATATGTTGGCAGTAAATACGGTCATCGGACTATCCGAACACGTGCGTACCCGGTACCACGTTCTTACCGATTTACAAGACATGGTTGGCTTCTAGCAAAACACTGTGCCTACCCAATTCTACAGAATTATATTCAACATGGAATATATATAATCTGTATCAGGCGTAGTATACAATGTATTGCGTATTACGATCCAGTATCAGATGTCACATGCTAGGCCTAGGGCTGGAATTGTGTTTGCCCC
Organism: Zanthoxylum bungeanum; assembly: GCA_019454045.1. Lineage (NCBI taxonomy): Eukaryota > Viridiplantae > Streptophyta > Magnoliopsida > Sapindales > Rutaceae > Zanthoxylum > Zanthoxylum bungeanum. The sequence goes on along the minus strand of SKCR01053653.1, from coordinate 19,339 downwards.
GTACGAAGCATATATTGGATCACTAGCAACTAGTCTTTGTAATCAGATAATCATGACCTAGTCATATTATCCCGATAGCTACAACATTTAAGAGTACTAGTTTTGTATCCCTGCGTGATCATCATCTCCATATGATTGAAGTGATACTTCCATCTTGACATCACACCCAATACACTACGATTCTCAGTATACCCAGAAGAGACGTACACATAATCTGTTAAAGCTCCGGACGACCAAAACCAAAGTATACTGATTGTCGTAAGTATTAGCGATGCAAGTCTCAGGTTAAAACCACATACACCTACCCTGATTCGGATTCTCATAGACACATAGTCATACTACCAATGAGACTCTGATGGGTCTATCCATAGCAAAGCTGTTCCCGGTCCAACGGCTAACAGAACCTCCTATCACACTTGCATAAGTATCCAATACTTAAATATATGAGAACTATGCCGTTAAGCTTCCATAATGCGCACACGTGTAATACTAGTCTATTCCGCATTATCGATGTATAGTCTCGATAATACTACGACTAGGGATATTTAATGATTAAACCTTTCGTGGATTAATAATGTCTCATATCTTATTAATCTGGTACTAATCATATGGACTTTTATCATTTATATATCCAAGTAATCCAATTACAAAATGATAAAAGAGCAATTTCCTTTGTCACATAGTTAATTTGTACAAAAACGTCATGTCTTTTACAAATAGTGATGATATGGGTCATAATTGTCCAACACCTATTTCAGTAACCATCTTCTTTTCTCACACACGGGTTTCCTCCTCAATCCCTATGTCCTTTGTGAGTTGATCCGTTGTGAAACTTTTCGAAGTGTGGAGAAGTTTCTTTATGTAATTGTTCCAAGTTGAACGCAATTTTGCTATGATTGCCCCCACTTGCATTGCCTCGGAAACATCCACCTTTAAATCCTTTAATTTGGAAATCAGAACTTGCAATTCATGAACTTGGTCCAAAATAGATTTTGTGCCAACCATAATGCATTCAAAATTTTAAAAAAAAAAAAAATAGAAACTTATCTGCAAATTTTTTCTTTCCAGAATTAGTTGTTAATGTGAATGAAATGGCACGAGGAGTGAGCATTTTTAAGATCGGTTTCGTCGTTGGATTCCTTAGATTTTTTTTATGTGTTGGTTTTTTATGTTAATTTGCTTTTGATGGTAGCAGATGTGATGCCTTCTAGGATGTGCCTCAATCCCATGCACAATGAGAAAGCAATCTTTCATCATTCTGACAATTGAAATTTGGAGGAAAGGTAATATTTTGAAACTATTTTCTTGTTTCCTTATTTTCGAAAAGAGAGGTTTTGTCGTTCCAAAATGAATTTATTTAGTTGATTTTCTTCCAAAGCTTCTTTCATTTTGTGCTTGCACTTTTAATTATGCTGCAACAGATTGTAATAATGAGCAATAATTGTTATCCCATATTGGAATTGTAAAAATTGAAAGGAGAGTTTATAAAATATTAAATGTTTTATAATTTAAATTAGAAAATGAAATATTTGGTTTGAATTCATAATTATAATTTTTTATTAAATTTTTAAGTGAATTATTTTGTTAAACGTTTTTTTTGTAGTAAACCAATGTGACTTAAATACTACTTTAAGATGAATCAATGTACTTGTGGAATAGTAAATTTAGAAGTCTATATAAAGAAATCGAAGATTCAGATTCAAGGGTTGACTCTTTGCTTAGTAATTTTCTTATTTCACCACTTGTAAAAAGCTATAAAAGATTAGTGATAGAGAGAGAAAATTGGTCAATTTAAAACTCCGACCAAGTAATAAAATTACTCCCTTTTACCCCGTGGATGTAAGTCAGAAGACCCCATGGCCAGTGAAGTGTATAGTGTAAGAAAAGTAATAGCCAAGGAAAAAGCTTGGTGTCATGCCCTCGTGACTAGTTGAAAGTTGATGTTTATGCTGCTACCAATCTTAAATAAACACTTTTGTCTAATCTGGGAGGGAGCTATCATTACTCATTAGATATTGGAATGGAAATTTTATAGCTAGCTGCAGCAATTAAAATATCCCAGTATCAATCATGGTGATATATATATATATATATGTGGTGTTTGCTGAAATTGTAGATTGGGTGCTACAATTAGCACAAAAGGCAGATTTGAAATTAGTGATGGTATCAGGAGGAGTTGTCTATCTTGTTTACAACGGAAACAGAGTGATACTATAAGTATTATCAGAATTGTTGAAGTATACAAGAAATTCCAGAATTTTAAAGTTGAATATACCTCATGGGTCGGTTTTAGAAAAATTCATCCCCAAATATTGTTTATTAATATTTTTAAGAAATTAGAAAAACTCGATTTTTAAAATTTTGAATTGATTTTTTTATTGTCTTTTCGGACTCAATTTAATTTTTTTTTAAAAAAATTACTTAAAATGTGGAAGGATTTTTCAATAATATACCAACAGAAGAAGATTTTTTGGACCAAAAACTTTAGAAAATACAAAATTTTGACTACACTAATGTCTTAAAAACCAAAATCATCCAATTTTAGACTCCAAGATTTCCCACAAACACATCTAAGAGGACCAACTTGAAAACATATTCTTTTCGAAAGTTTGGTTCACAGTAAAAACTAGCTACAATCTTACAAGTGTCTCTTACGATATAGACATGCTCCAGTTCAATATTTTCGTGGGCATGTTAGGTTAAAAAAAAAAAAGATTCTAGGCCATGCACCAAAATCTATTTATTCAATTCAAATATATAATAATGCAAGAAAAAAAATGTCATCTCAAGGATACAAAATTTCAGGCACTATAAAAAGCTCTCTCTTCCGCCAACTGTTACATACACTTGACAAGCTTTTACATGTATACTAACACACTATATACACAAATGAATGGGAGGGACTATATGATCTGAATCCTTTTTAACCCAAAATTGTGCATCATGGAATAGCAGCTAAATACCTTTCTCTTCGTAGCAAAAGGAAAAATTAAATTTGAGACCGTAATTGCGTTAACAAACTCTGCATACTTTCAATTTTCTCTGTGAGTTGTTTAATATTGGCCAGATGATCCGAAGAAGATTCTGAACTACTCAAGTCAGTGACCAGAGCAGCACACTTGGCCTGAGAATCTGAAACTACCTCTTCAAGTGAAGTCACAGTTGATTCCAATGATGTATGTGGGCGTTTAGTAATAAAATTAGCCAATTGGGATTGTCCAATACCGTTACTGCGACCACTCCTCTTAGGACTGTGTTCTGGGGAGAAAATATTGTCGAAGCCCTCACTTCCTGCAAGTCAATAGTCCATAAATGCCTAACCTCGAAGGAAAAATAGCTATAGTGAAGAGGTTAACCCACAACCAGAAAGAAAAACTCAAAAATATGCATTTATCTTTTTCTGTTCAAAATACGTTCTCGTTTTATATTAAAAAATAAACAGTGCATCAGCCATTTTTTATTATTCATTCTGGCAAAGGTTTTACTATGTTAATCAAATATATATGCTGCCAATTTTTAGTTCATATCCTAAACAGCCTAATCAATTCAGACAGGTTAATCAGATACTGACAACATTTACCTCATCAATTCTTATCTGCTTGTTATTTCAAACCCACAAAAAGTACTAATATTCCCATCAAATAACTTTTAGAATGATGCAATGTTAGTTCAGAACAAAATTGATAAGAATTCTATTAAATTAACTATACCAAGGTTGCTAAGTTGATGTATGGCAGCCTGGCCGATTGTCTTTTCCAGTTTGAGTAACCGCAGGACTCCAGCAGCAATCCGACCCATCGATTCACCTTCAGACTTGCACAAAAGAGCAAGGTGTTCAACCTCATCCTTGGTAACAATGGCCTCAATCTACAGCACAAAAATCACCACCACACATAATGATCCATTAAGATGAGTAGCAGCAACAAAAGATCTGAAAAGTTCGTATCCCAGTACCGGTTCCTTAACAGAGAATTTAAAGTTCTCCACCATCCATTTGACCATTTCATTCTCAGCATTGTCCTCGGAGATCACCATACGAACTTCGAGATTAATACCTCCAGATGACTCAGCACTTTCTTTGATCCCATTTGCAGGTGAGACAGCTTGCTGGAAACCCTTTTGGACCTGAGGCTTCAAGGTTTGTAGGCCATCCACACTAACCTACATGCATTATCATTTATCATGTAAAAAGTCCATTAGACACTATGTAGAGACATGAAAACACTGACTAAAAATCGATTAAACAAGAAGGAAGACAGACATCTCTGCAACTCTGATCGTCTTGAATTGACTGCACAACACAACTTTTCAGAAATTCTTTTCTGAAGTGTCATTTTTTTTTTGGAAACGTTGGAAACCCCGCCGCCAAACCACCCTACCCGGGCTTTAGCGGAGTAGGTAAAACCCTCGGCTGCCCCAGGCTCTTACAAGAAATGCACCCCCTGGACTCGAACCCAAGACCTAGCAACCAAGTCCTAAGCTCTTTGCCACCAAGCCACACCCCTTGGGGGCAAAAATTTCTGAAGTCTCATGCTAGAGAGAAAAAAAATTTCATTCCCATAACCCAACCAGATCTGACAAAAATTTCTACTTATATGTAACAACCAAATATGATCAACACATACTGTGAAGCATTTCCATGCTAGTTGTTCAGTTTTTTTAAAACTCTCAGTCTGACAAAAATTTATACTTATATGTAACAACCAAATATGATCAACACATACTGTGAAGCATTTCCATGCTAGTTGTTCAGTTTTTTTAAAACTCTCAGTCTGACAAAAATTTCTACTTATATGTAACAACCAAATATGATCAACACATACTGTGAAGCATTTCCATGCTAGTTGTTCAGTTTTTTTAAAACTCTCAGTCTACATGTCTCATCAAGCTATGGCCAAAATAACACAATTCTATAAAATTTATATGTGTGTTACAATGACCAAATAAGTTGTGCATCAAGCTTTTTTTGTTTCTGGTGGAGAAGTCACTGGAAGAAGCCCTAAAAAAAAGGCCGCATCACAACTATTTCAAGTATTTCTGTTTCTCGTGGAGACGTCACTAGAGAAAAGCCCACTTATAAACTCCCACCATTATGGAACTATTTCAAAACAAGAAAATTAAACTATGACTGCATCTCATAATCCTCTGATTACAAGATGGTTCTAACAAAATTACATTCACTACGATATATTCAATGTTTTCACATAATTTTGTTCTCTTAATTGTGCTTTGACAACCTTCAGAAAAAAATACATCAAGATAATAAAGAAGAAAAAATGTGGAATCCTTACTGTAACCAATTCCACGGGATATTTCTGGGTTCCATATGGTTTTCCTTGCTTTTGACTACTTGTTGCTTTCACTCGCACACTCTGGAAAGTAGCATGCCAACACCTCTTTTCCCTGCCCACTTCTTGATTGGAAAAGCCCCACCTTTCAGCCATCACATGGGCACCTTCAAGAGCAAATAACCAGTCTTTCAATTCCACACATATATCGACATCATCTGGCAATCCCAAGTGCACAAGACCATCTTTCCCATCTCCTGAACTTCTACCTGGAGAAAAGATAAAGTTAAAAGCAATGCAAATAGTACAACAAATAGGCACTACATACTCTCTCATTGACAAGAAAAATGACAACCAAACAAATTTTCAATATATTTAGTTCCATACCATCTCCTACATCTTCAACACTGAGAGGCAATGCTTTGAAAAGTTTTGACAGTGGCCCAGCCGATAAATGCTCTATCCCTTTAGAAAGCCCCTCTCCAGGACCACCATCAGGTCCAAGTATTCCAAATCGATGGAGTAGGGCTTCAGCATAGTTCATTCCTCCACCAAGGCGAACACCTGAAATACAAGCTGATAAGCTTAAACTATGACACTCTCTGTCCCCTTCACTTAAAGGAATAACGTGCACCATGCTCACATCCAGAAAAGGAATCACAGATGCACAGTCATTCAATCGATGCTTCCCTTTCTTATGCACCCAAAATACTGCTCTTAGCTGAGGGCTTCCATTCCCGATGACTGGAGGACTGCTTTCAATAGAAGGTAAAATTGTACCATTTTCATGTGTTAAGTTTTCCTCGGTGTCTACACAGTCCACCTCTACAGTCTCCCAAAGTATAGTGGATGCAACTGCCACTGCACCACCAAGGGTTCTATGAGTAACTTTGATGAACATATCTTCCCCAACCAACTGAACCAGAGGCAATCCCTGAATATTATTGGAAGAAGGTTCCAGAAATCTAAGTTGAAGGTCCTTCACTGCTAAACTTACAGCAGTATCATTAGGTGCATTCTCCATCAACTTTACGCCCAAAGATTCATTACTACTTTTCTTTGAACTTTTAGTTTTTCCAACTCGGACAATCTTTTCACTGACTCTACCAAAGTACGCACAGACATCCAAGACAAAAAATAACTGCTCAACAGAAGTGTTTGATAAATATTGCTGACAGGCAACCCCTATTCTGACAACACCACCTGGGGGAGGAACAACTGTTAATGGTTTCCCATCAGCAGATACCATAGCGACCTCAACACAAGCATCTTTCAGCTCAACACAATTCCACAAGCCTGAAATAGTGTTCTGAGATCCAGATATACCAGTACATGTTTCCAGAGACAAACTAAGGTGTGATGCTCCAGCTGTCCATTTCTTCTGGCTAGCATCAATTGGTTGACCCTTCCACAAACAAAAGCAAGCAGGATCTTTCTCCAGGTGCAGTAACCTGAGCTTTAGGGAAGGAGACTCTGAAAAGAACAACTTCTTAATATCAAGCCTTGCTCCAGCAAAGGAGCTCTGCGCAGTAGGGTTCCCTTGACTAGAATGACTACACAATTTATTCATGTCCAGAGGAACAGTAACATCTAATTCCTCAAGATAGAATGCAAGGGAGTTAACAGAAGAATCTGGTAACACGGCACGAGGGTTGACAAGAATGCCATCAGCTAAAAAAGAAGTTATCCTCAAACAGGATTCTTCCTGAAGATGAATCTGAGCAAATAATAGAAAATAACAGATCGAAATGAGATCACTGATACAAATAAAATCGAAAGAGATCAATCAATAAATTTATTATAGCACACCATAAGCGGCTGGCAGCTAATAACTGTCTGCGAAGCAAAAGATGGAGGGGCTGGGGAGGGCTTGAGCTGAAGTGTATGAAGGCATATCAAAGGAACGCCCTTGTTTATCTGCCATTGCTGGTCATCAAAAGGATATATTACCGGGGAAAAATCTTTAACTGTTCAAACAATCAAATGAGAAAGAGATCAACTTTAAACAAGATATGTTGGATCTGATAAACAATCTATAAAATTAAACTTAAATGCTCCATCGCATACAACAAACTTAATCAATACCAAAGTCAGGAATAAGCACAAGATCTTCCGTGACAGCCTGCATAGCTGGTTGCACTAGAGTACATGGAGGATGTGAAAAAGTATCCCTGCATTTTAGCCATCCACATGGTAATTAGAATCCACTTGCATGATGGCATAGACTCTCAGGTTCAGAATAAAAAAATGATGAGATGAGGTTGGAATTTAGCACAAACTGTATCTGAAACTTCTGTAGGTATCAGAGGATACTATATATAATGTATTTTATTCAAAGTCAAGCAAACTAGAGAAAAATTAAAAGGGCTGGTATAAACGAAGATACTATCATGGCCCTGGGTACCTTAATGCATTTTAAAGTCTAAAGTTTAACAACACAAACAATGGAAAGAGAGGCAACATGCAGCAGAAGATACCCATGAGCCACAAAGGAAAAAAAAAAGTGAAAACCTAAGTATGTTCAGCAGCATCAAATCTGTGGACGATCATGGTACAAAGAGTTTACCTTAAAAAAAGCCCAGCAATCATAATCTTAGTCAAGTTACTGGCAGTTTCTCCATCAGAAACAGATGCCTGCATAAAAAGACACCCTGCCATAAGATCTTGGACTGCTAGGAAAAACATGGCACATAGCACCCCTAGTGCAATTAACAGACATAGTTTACTTATCAATAGGGTTGGCAAACTGGGTTATGATTTGTTAATTCAACACGATTCGATCCAAAATAAATGGGTTTGGGTTTGAAAAAATTGATTTGATTAATAAATGGGTCGAATCCATGTCAACCCGTTAAATAAATGGGTCGAATACGGGTTTGAGCTCAGTGATCCATTTATTCATTTAATAAAATTACTTGTTTCATTTTACATTTTTTAAAATTTTTCACAAAAATTGTTAACTTTTAAGGGTAATTCTCTAATGGATCAATGAAAAAGGAAAAAAAAAAGTAAATATAATATATTGTTTGAAGTTAAATTATAACTTTAATCCAAGTAAACTAATCAATTTGTTTAACAAATAGGACCGGGCTATTCAAATTTTGATCCAATTTGTTTAGGATTCAACACGAATTCGATCCAGCAACACAAATTGCACCCCTACTTGCGCTTGCAAAGAACCATGAACCGAAATGATTGCAAACTACAAGAAAGGTTATCATTATTTCTCAAATTATTAGTCAAAAACGTAGAGGTTTGACTTTCGTCCCTATAACAGATTTTTGCACATTTAAAAACAAAAGCAGTTGAAGAGCATGCAAGCCACCTACAAAACAGCTTAGGTATACAATAATGTCAAAGGAGATATATCTATAGAATTTGAGTTGCAGTTCCTCAAGGGTAAAATGGGGAAAAAAAGTGATAGTTTTACACATGTAAGCTACATGATAGGTAAACTCACATTCCACTGTATTTTCTAGAGTTGATTAATTGTATTTATCATACACCAATTAGAGACAGACACATAGTTGTTTGCCATCAATAGTATGTTTCTTGAAATTTTTCAACAAAATATTGCATCTGGAAAATAATAAAACATCATCAACATATTAGATACTGTGTCAAGGAACAATACCCGTGAAAAAATAAGTGACTGCATCAAAAGCTCGAGCTGGAAGTCTGCAAGTACACCATTAGTGAAAAAATATTTTAATCGTATCAATCTGGTCTAAGAAAAAATGTAAATAATACTATAAACAGAGGTATCAGAATAGGTTTAAAGGTTAAAAAGTACAGCCTACAAAAATACGCAGAGAAAAGGACAAAAATCAGAAAATCAGAACAAGGTGAAACAAACCAGCATCTTGGATGCAGAGAAATATGTGGTCCACAACAATTGAGACTAGAGAACGTCCAGCTGCTTCAGAGAGCTATCAGGATTCAAGATGATAAATAGAAAAAAGTTAGATGGAATGTCCTTGAATTTATCTATGATAGATCATAGATATGTTACGATGTGAGGATGAGCCTTGGTGTAATAGTAAGATTACTCTATTGTGACTTGAAGGTTATAGGTTCAAGCTACGGAAACAACCTCTTTTCAAAAAAGTAAGGGCAAGGCTGCGTACATTGAATCCTCCCCAGGGCCCACAATGTGGGAAGCCTCGTACGCTGGACCATCCTTAGATATGTCATAATGTGTCAAAACAGTAATAAAGAATGCGAATTAATACCTGTTGGGATGTTAGATCAACATCTTCTCTATTTAGACAAACATACAACCCCGACAAGAAGCGGAGAAGAGCACGTAATCCTGCACAGAAATGACCATGCTATGATTGGCCACTTAAATCTTGGAGAAAAACAAAAATGATATACACGACACTATGTTACCTGGTTCACTTAATGCAGGACAGACAGCTTCTGTAACATGCAACTGAACCTCAAGCCCAAGAGGACTGTTCAATTCTGTTCTCTGCACCGTGATCTGAATAAAATTACAGAGTCAGTACCACCATATACCCTGTAAAAATCTTAACCATGCTCTCTAGTACCTCCCTATTAGAAATAAAATAAAGTCCATCAAGAATCAGTTTGAAATGGTTACATAAGCCTGTGCAGATATTCCTTCAATGAAGCGCTCCCCACCAAAGAAAGCTCGCTTAGCACCATCCTCATCTCTCTGATTTGCTCCCTCATCAGGGCGTGCTATGCTACCATCAGCAAACATATCAGGATGAGGTAGGAGATCAACAGATAGAGTTTCCCATTCAAGTTTCTGTAGATAAAAAAAAAATGCAAGTCATTAATTAATAATGTTGGATATGTTCAATAGCATATTTGTAACAGGAATAAAGGAAACACACGTGTGCACATGAAAAAGAAGCAAACTCAGAAGAGCACATGAAACACCTGTGCACAATAATAAAAACACCAACAGAAGCAACAATAATGATGATAACAAAACAGCAATAACATCAACAAATAATACCAATAATTAGAACATTCCCTGTTAGATAAACCTAAAGAGTAGGACAACCCATCTCCCTTGCACCCCCCAGCACTTCAGTAAAAAGGAAAAAGAAGGGAAAATTTGAAGGTGGTAATCAATAAATGGTGTGCATTTGCATTACCTTGAAAACGTATATGAACTTCTTGTTCGTGGAAAAATCCCGAGCCTCCTTAAGATTTACAACCTGTGACAGGGAAATTGTTCAAATAAGCAGTACTTAAGAGCACAGTAAAGATTCAATTATAATCACTTCCACTAAATTACCTGCCAATTTTCATTTGTGGTATACAAAACAAGATTGCATATAGTGATAGATGCCATAGGAGATGCCCTTACAACAGAAATAACAGTCAATGTCAACACATCATCTCCCTAGACGTGCACCAAAAAGGAAAAGGAAGACAGAAAGAAGAAACAATTTTGCAAAACACTGGTGGAAGAGTTTATATCAGCAGTTCATGCAAGACTTGAAACGCAATTCATAGAAGTTACCCATAGTCTTCATCATGGTATAAAGTGGCACTAAAGCAGATAGGTCAGGCATGAAGGAGAACATTACCCCCAAAAGAACAGCAAATAAACAAAAATCATGTGAAAGAAAAAGTTTCATGAACAAAATAGTTTCCATCTCACAAAGATACAAAATGCTGCAACAATGATTTTGCTATCTTAAAAGTTTGGATAAAATTAATCCACACAGCAGCTAATAAATTTTCTCACAAAATGGAGTAAGAATTTCACTGCTGTTAAGATGTCCTAATAAAATGATTAGTACAAGAAAAAGTTCAAAATATTTTCTCATAAGATCCCAATGTGCAGCAATGACAGCACTCCATTAAGTATCACTATCACAGCAGATAAGAGGGATTCCTATCAGTAATGCCTGCATTTTCTTCAATTTAAGAGGTAGAATTTCTTGAAATTAGCATGTAAATCACAATATAAAGAAACGCCAATTCTTGCACTGCATGTCCGAGTCATCCTACATACAATGGACTCCTGAAGTATACAAACGAGTGCGGTTTAGTTCAATAAATTTCTACCTCCCACGATTGACTCGTATTAGTTTGAAGGTTGACCACAAAATTGGTGCCTTGTCTCATAATGATGAAAGAAACTGTCAAGCTTGCTAGCAACAGTTACCAATAAGAAAAGTACAGCATAAGTCCAATACGACAGGCTACTTCCTTATTTTAGTGATTAGACTAGCTCTTGAAGGGGGACATCCTTAAGCTTAAGTAAGGAAGAGTATAAGGGCTTATACAATGAATTTGTTCTCCCCTCAGCCCCGCTTCACTCCACTTTCAGAGACAGGTAAACACTAAATGTCAAATCCTCGAACGATAGCCCTAGGTGAAAGCGAATGCAATATATTGGATAAGAAATGAACATGCGACAAAGTATAAAAATAAACAAAGAAAGGCGTCGGCCTGATTGTTATCAGTCTCATTTGCGTTGACGTCTTTGGAAAAGTCCAACTTTTCTTCTTTACTTGAATCATTATAGCACATTTAAATCCCTGGGGATGTTAATTACATAAAAAGTGAAAAAAGAAAGCGACTGATAGGCATGGTTCTAAAAAACACTAGGCACTAGGCGTACGGTAGAGGAGTGCCTAGTACACCTAGTGCCTAGGCCTTCTAGGCAGTGCCTAGACGAGCGGGTCAAGCGGCGCTAGGTGGTTTTATTTTTTATTCAAAAAATTTTAATTAGTGTTTGAAAATTATATGTTCAATTAGGTCTAGAGTTAGAATTTGACAAATTGAGGTCAATTAAGATTAGGTAACAACAATTGATACAAATTAGGGTTAGGGTTTGATAAATTGAGATGAATTAAGTTTAGGGTTTGACAAATTAAGGTCAATTAGGTTTAGGGTTTGAAACTTTGGGTTCAAATGGGCTTAAGGGTAGGATTTGGAGGTTTTAGGGAGCCGCCGGCGGTGGCTCCGCTGATGACTGTCGGGGTGTGTGGCTCACGAGCCATCACCTTTGGTGGCATTTTGCCGCATGCACTAACCGATCATGTTCAGAACTCGCTGGCCGTCAAACCTGGACCATTCACGCGAAAATCAGAGTAGCCATTTGTCGTACATCTTCGTTTTTCCGAAAACTACTATCTAGCCCACCGTTTTCCGGTAAATCAGAATGGCCAGGCATCGGCTAGCGCCTAGACGGCATCAAGGCGGCCCAATGTTGTTAGGGGCGAGTGGCACGCCTCAATTAGGTCTAGAGTTAGAATTTGACAAATTGAGGTCAATTAAGATTAGGTAACAACAATTGATACAAATTAGGGTTAGGGTTTGATAAATTGAGATGAATTAAGTTTAGGGTTTGACAAATTAAGGTCAATTAGGTTTAGGGTTTGAAACTTTGGGTTCAAATGGGCTTAAGGGTAGGATTTGGAGGTTTTAGGGAGCCGCCGACGGTGGCTCCGCTGATGACTGCCGGGGTGTGTGGCTCACGAGCCATCACCTTTGGTGGCATTTTGCCGCATGCACTAGCCGATCATGTTCAGAACTCGCTGGCTGTCAAACCTGGACCATTCACGCGAAAATCAGAGTAGCCATTTGTCATACATCTGAGTTTTTCCGAAAACTACTATCTAGCCCACCGTTTTCCGGTTAAATCAGAATGGCCAGGCATCGGCTAGCGCCTAGACGGCATCAAGGCGGCCCAATGTTGTTAGGGGCGAGTGGCACGCCAAGGCGATGAGAGCCTGAAAAACGAGACGTGAGGCGAGAAACGAGACGTGAGGCAAGAAACGAGAGGTGCACGCCTCACAGACATGAGGCACACATTTATTAATAATAATTGTAAATTTATAATAGATGAATTATGAACTTCTAATTGTAAAATATAATAAATAGATTATAATATTTTGATACATAGTTACTTTTCTATTAATTCTACTTAAAATTTATAACTCATAACAAAATGTGTATTTTAAATTCAAGAAAATGAACTCATCACTAATTATTTCGAACTGAAATTGCAAATGACGTGGATTTATCAATACAACTACTTATAAAATATTAATTTAATATATGAAAATTTATCAATTTTTAAATCCACAAAACATTTTTGAAGTTTCAATAATGAACCTAAGGGAACTTTTCAAAAATGTGGGTTCATTCTCAAACCACTTGTATAGATTGGGGTTGACAACTGGAGGGCCGCCAAGGCTCGGGCAAGTATAAAATAATTTTTATTTTTGACTAGTAGCTTAGTAAGAACATTTGATTTATTTGAACTCATAATTTTTTCATTATTCTTGATCTACTTGGAGTTGGAGCCGGGTCTTCCTTTCCCACTATTACGGATATAAAATTAATGGGAAAAATAGTATTCAACTATCAATTGCTCTTAATATACAAATATGCAAAGGCAGCAAGAACTCACCAAGATGCTCCTCCATCGCGTTGAGCACCTCCCCTGGTTACAAGGAGAAGATTGACCGTATTAACCTGTAAAGTCATTCCATCTGCAATCTGATAATTATAACAAGTCAATATGTAATCATATTCACTGGCTACAACTATGTGGATGTAAAAAAGAATCTCACACAACACAAGGAAGAACTACATCAGCTAGGCAACCTGGGTACTTGCATAGAACCTTTATTAATCCCCATTAACATGGATCCTGGGTCCAAATAATAATATCAGGAAGGAGTGTGATCTAGAACTACTTATAAGGTTCAACTTAAGTACACCAAAGTCCAAACAAGTCAGTACTTGGTAGAGGCATTAAAGTAGGAGATCAAACTTGCTAATCTCAACTCAACAAAAGCTTAAAAAGTTAAAATAAGACACTACAAACAAACACAAAAGCATAATTAGATGCCTTGGTATAATAATAAATAATGGATTTCTTTCATATTTTCGTCCAAAGGCATTCAATGGATCAAACAAATAAAGAAAATCCACACAGAAGACTCTTGAGGAGAATTCTCCTAATATTGATGTTGAGGACTGAGTTAGGAAGATATATTTAAAAATAAGATGTAACAGTGTATTCTCAATTGAAAAGGAAGCTTTACATGTGCGATTTCTGTTGGGTTAAATGGAACCTGGATCTGTCTTTTTATTCCTTAAGCAAAAGGTTTCTTGAATTACATGTCTTTCAAGTAAATAAAACTTCCACTGTCATCATGAGAAGGAGATTTAAAAAAAACCAACAAATTATCATATGCGCGTCTTAGTTTTGCAGTTCACTTCATTCTAAAACCCAAAAGCTATTATAACAACACCAAGATGGCATCTGACCTTATCAGCAACTCCGTAGCCACTACCTTTGCCGGCACTAGCGGGAGTCGGGGTACTGCAAGTGGAAAAAGCAGAGACCAAAATGTTTAACTAAGAATGCAATAATGACTGTGCTCGTCCACAGCAAAGATAACTCAGTGAGCAACATGAAATTGCATTACCTGCTCGCCTTCTTACAGGCATCATTGTCTGGGTTCTCCTCCAGAACCAAATCAAGCCTATCAACTTGCAGAACAATTGGCTCTACTTGTACATTACTTACTGAGGGAAGCTATTCATAGATAGTAAATGACTAAAGCTAAATTAGACAACCAATCACAGAAAGAAAGCATAAAATGACAATAGAAGTTTAATTGATAAAAAGAAAAATCCAAAGAACATATTTATATAAAAGTTAAATTATCACTTCGATTGAAAATAACTCACTAAATAAATCATAACCATAATTTAGCTAATCCTGAGTGTAGAATTGACCAGCACAGTTGCAGAAACCTCTCAAGTCTTCAATTACCATTTCTTTGATTTTTCTTATTATCAAAATAGACAGTCAAACGCAATGTTTAAAAATACGTGGCGGCGCCTCGAGGCGGCCGGCCATTGAGGCGCGAGGCGGACCGCCTCGAGGCGGCGAGGCGAGCGCCTCGATCCGAATAACACATCTTTAATATCGAAAAATAAATCGAATTTTTATTAACTAAAAACAGATAAAATATGGTCAGTTAATGTTTAAAAAAATACCTATTTAGTATCATTTTCATCAAGTTTAACACAAATAATGAGGCACAGTTAGGCTAAATGGATAATCCTGTTACTAAGCCCATAGTTCAAGTAGTTTACTAAGCCCAGTTAGGCTAAATGGATAATCCTGTTACTAAGCCCATACTTTACAAAGCCCATCCTATTACTAAACCCTAATAAAACAATTCAATTAAGCTTCTTACCTTCGCCGTTGCCGAGAGAGACAGAACAGAACACGTCGATTTGGCGTGAGTACTGAACAGAGATGTGAGAGAGAGAGACCAGAACAGAACACGTCGAGAGAGAGACCAGAACAGAGACGTCGCCGATTTGTAGCAGAGAGAGGTTTTCGACTGAGAGAGAGAGTAGAGAAGAGGCCGACAACGAGAAACCCTAATTTTTTTTTTATAAGACAGCGACAAAAGTATTTCGCGTGAGGCGGCCGCCTCACGTCGATTTGGCGTTAGGCGGCCTGAGGTGGCCGCCTTGCGTGTGAGGCGGCCGCCTTCGAAAAACCGAAAGAGGCGGCCGCCTCAACGCGCCGTCGCCGCTAGGTGGCCGCCTCAACCGATTTTTTAAACAATGGTCAAACAAGAATTGGTATTAAAGAAGAATCTAATTTCCCTTCCGAAATAACTGTAATCAACAGTTCAATTTAGTCCTGATACCATTCATTACTTAAGATTAGGAATGAAACAACTTACAGAAACAGTGTCACTTCTATACTAAATGAATCATTACCAGATAATCCGATCTAACAAAAAAATTTATACAATGCAGCAAATTCACCTAAACAATGGAGAAATGATCGAAACTCTTAAATTTTCCTTAGATTTGCATAGTCCTCTCAGAATCCAAACAAACACCCATCGCAATTCAGATTCAACCAAAAAAAAAATAATAATAAAGATATTAATATGTTAAATCAATGCCAAAAATGAATTGAAACTAAGCATCATTATCAAAATTACTGACAATTATTTCTAATTTTCCAACTTTGGCGGTGGTCACTTGCAACGCCGGTGGCAATCCCATACTTGCATGCAACGCATCTCCATTTATATCTAATCATTCAATGAAATTCAAACACATCAGCTTAATGAAGCGATCACGCAATAAATCAACTTTAAATTAAGCGAAATTATACCTAAATCGAAGAGCTGTGCGGTACGGCCTTGCAGCTTGAACTGATCTCTAGAGAAAGATTTGAGCCAGTACTTAAACGTGTACTCCAAGGCGCGTGCTATTATCGACTCCATTTCCGCTTTCACCTTCTACAAATCTCTTTGATTCTTTTATCGCTTATTTTCAGAACTTGTTATGGATCTGTTACAATGAAGATCACATTTAATTTTTTTTTTCTTATTTGATTTGGATTCGGAAATGTAAAAACCTAATTTAGGTTTTTTTGCGGGAAATGTGAAGAAATTATGTGCGTTTTCTGTGATTGTAGAATTTTTGTATTGCATGCATATCCAAGAAATGTGTTCAGGTGAGAATCTCATTACAGAGAGAGGAAAAGCAAAGAACGGATTGGCACGTGCGAATGGAAACGGAAACCAGCTGTGTTGGTACATGCGGCACGTACTAGAAGAAGAGTTGGGTTCAGGCCAAAAAGCATTGGTCTGAGTGGGGCCCTTGCGAGAAAATTTTATATACTATGGTTAAGGGGCAGAAAAGTCCGGATCCGGTTCGGGGTAAAAAAAGTTCGGGCCAGACTCTTTGATCAAAGCCAGGCTCAAGCTCAGGCTCGGGTCCAGGTCAAAATCAAAATATATATATATATATATATATTTTTTTTTTAATATATTTATAGCATTTTTATTTGTTTGTAACATTTAAATTGTGAATTGTCTTTTCATATAATGTTAATATATATTTTTTTTGTATATTTTTAATTTTGATGATGTATTTATATAATATAAATTATATTTGAAATTTTTTTTTTTATTTTTTGGAATAAATTCGGGTCGGATTTGGCCTGGGCCCGAGCCCGGCCCGACCAGGCTTTTCTGGGGCCCGGACCAATTTTTTTTTGGTCGGACTCAGACTGGGCTTTTCAAAGTCCGAGCCCGACCCGATCCATTGCCACCCTTAACAACAATCCCACTGTCACATGTGTCAATGAATTTGAAATTGCGATATATAACACTTATTAATCGAACGATTTTATAAAATTTATCTCATATAAGTTTTTTCCGGTCAGGGAGCTGGTGTCAGAATCGGTGTGTTTGTTTGTGGAAATAAAAAGACAGATTTAATTTTATTATTTGATTTTTGGAAAATATTTGTTGCTCTTTAAAAGTTTATTTATTGCTTTTTCAGGCTATTTGTAGTCCACAATGTGTGGCTCATCTCATAGATATAATAATTATCAATAAGAAATAAAATTAATTTACATCTTACATCCCACCATAATTATCTAAATAATGTAAGTCTTTTAATATTTTCTCAAAATCACAAAGGTGTCTTCTAATTATTCAATTTTATACTCTTTCTATGATGAAGAACAAAACTCTGACATAAATTTGGCTAGGTTAAAGACACTTTTATAGTTAATATTAATACAACTTATGAATATTAAACTCCTACTAATAAATAATTGAGCCATTAGAATAATACAAAATTAAAAAAAAATGAAAGATAAGACAATATTAATACATGTCTTTTATTTAAATAGATTATGTTAATCATGAACTCCCACTAACAAATAAGTTAGTAACAATTCCTTAGTGAAAACGGAGAATCTAGTGGCCGATGACTTGCTTGATATCTAATAACATTAATTAAAGATTTATTAAATTATAATTTATTATTTTTGACAATAGTTTTTTTTTTTAATACCGAGAAATCCCTCTCCATCCCATATCAGATTTCACTGGACCCCGTCTGAGTGGGTAAAACTCGGTGTTGTCCTAAGCTCTTATAAATATTGCTCACATGAGTTGAATCATGGTCTCCCAAATGACAGGTCAAGAATCAACTCATTGGACCAAACACTTGGCATATCATAACATTAATTAAATGCGCTTCAAATTAACAACTTTCGATAATTAGTAAGGAAAATGAAAAGTTTTGGAGAAGTTGATAAAATAAAAGGTTAGAGGTTGAAAAATTTGAAAAGTTTAAAAGATGATCTAGAGATTCAAAGTTTATTTATTTGGTAGGCCATAACGTTAATTAAAAGCATATTAAATTATAATTTATCTTGCGTGGTATATCAGAACATTAATTAAATACGCTATAAATTAATAACTTTCAATAGTTAGTAAAGAAAATGAAAAGTTTTGGAGAAGTTGAGAGGTTGGAGGATTTGAAAAATTGAAAAGAAAATCTAGTGATTCACGGCTTGCATAATTGTCAGATCATAACATTAACTAAAAGCCTATTAAATTATGATTTATCGTTGGTAACTCATGTCTTATTTATCATGAATCATACGAATATGAGAGAATATGGAAAATATATAAATCACATAATTATATGATTTTTATTTTATTTATTATTCAAGAACTGCAAAGTATGCATACTTTAGTATATTTAGAACAATCATCAATAAATATCATGTAATATTTTTTACCGCCTCTACTCATAGTCTGTTTTAAATTACCTAGATCAATATGAATTAAACTTAATAATTCAGATTCTCAATTAACAGATTTACATGATTTCTTCGTCAATTTAGATTCAGTACATATTTGACATTTATCCATGCATGTATTTCCAATGTCAGAAATTAAACCAAGTTGTTGCATTTTCTTATCTTAATATAAGAAATACTCACATATCCTAATCTAGCATGCCACACATCGTAAGAGTAAATCATTTCAGCAGAAGTAAATGCATTTCCATTTAAATTTTTAGAAACATTGAGTACAAAGAGACCCTAATTAATTACAATAGCCTTCGCCCATAAAAACATTATTCTTGGTCATTACAATCTTGTCATATTTAAATGACACTTTAATCCCAAACTTTCCTAATAGAGCCATAGAAATTAAATTTGCTCTAATATTAGGCACATGAAGCACTTCATT
>SKCR01053652.1:0-30462 GCA_019454045.1 Zanthoxylum bungeanum | reverse complement strand
AAGTTCCAGATTAAATAATACTCAAAGCTCTACAACTTTGAAAGAGAACATATTTTGAAATTCTGATGATTTCATGACCGAAATTGATGACCATCCAGAAGTGTGTGGAGTGTAATTATTAAAAGTCATTATCAATCATTTTCAAAGCAAAATATTAATTAATAAATAATTAATAAAATTATCAAATCACCACCAAACAAGATAAGAAATTAGTGGAGCAATTATGGATTTGGTGGAGTAATTAGTGGAGAAATTAATAATGGATTTGGTGGAGAAATTGATTGATGATTTGATGGTGGCAAAATTTGCCTATAAATACCAAGCCATTTCATTTGTAAATTCATACTTTCTTCTTTGAAATCCTTAATGAAAAAATAAAAAATTGTATCTAGTTTGTTTATTTTTTAGTTTTCAGTAATTAATTTTCAATTTCGCACTTTCTTTTCTTTACTTTTCAGTTTTACTTTCCGTAATTTACTTTTACGCATAACACTTTCCTTTCTTTACTTTTTTGTTTTTATTTTTCAACCATGAGGAGGTAACTTCCCTCTGCCGAGGTGAAGGTAATTCTTTTACTATTACTATCTTAGATTAATCTCCCTTAGACACAACATATTCACTATTCTAAAATTTGACTTAAAAAGGAATACCGCTATATTGGTCGGTGGGCTATTTAATTAAACTGTTAAACCTGACTAAGCAAGGATACCGCCAGATTGGTCGGTTTGTAATTTAATTTTGGTTCCGCCTTTATGGCTGGTTATTTCTTTATCGCCTACATGGCAGGTTCATGGATAAATTTTACCGCCTTTATGGCTGGTCGGACTTAACTTGACTTAATGAGGGTACCGCCTATATGGTCGGTTGTTTTAATCTCACAAGTGATTATGTTATACTAAGGGAGATATCTAAGTTAGTAATTAGTAAAAGTAATTCCTTTTATCTGGCAGTTTATTTTCATTTACTTTCCCGCTTTTACTTTCTCGCAGTTACTTTTTAGCATTTTTATTTTATGTCTTTTAAGTTTTCATTAGCCATAGCTATGTATTGTAACTAAGTTAGTATCTAGGGTTGTGATGAATTTCAATATAACCGGTTTATAAGGGGTTAGATTATAGGTTGGGTAATTTAAAGATTTATTTATTGAATCTTAATCTTAATGCTTTTTATTAACTGGCCATTAATAAAATTGATTAGGTAAACTTAAAATGAACTAGACATAGGGTTTTAAGTTTAAGACCTTAGACTCAATAACCCACGATCTTCCTTGAGGATAGATAACCCTTTAATAGATTTCCTTACAGGATAGGAATATACATGTCGGGCGGGGTAGCCATAATTGGAACTTTCTTAATGAATCTAGGTAATTTGGTTGACATAGACATATGGTTCAATTGGATTTACTAGGTATTTGAAATTGACCATCGGAAGAAGCTTTTACATAAATTAATATTCCAGGTTAATAAATCAATATATTACCCAACTTTAAGATAACCACTTCATCTTCTCAATAATATTGGAATTAATCACAACCCTGGATAGTTTTATAATTTGGATTTTTCTCAACCTACTTTTAAGCAATTTTATTTACTTGTTTTAATTTAGAATCATCGTCATTCAAATCAATCAATCAAACAACCTGTTAGATACTGGTAATCAGTTGGCCCCATAGATTAATAACAAAAAGGTTTTAATGTTAAGAAATCATTTCTATTCACTATATAAGGCCCCAAATTCGTTTTTTGCAGATAGTGAACACTGAAATACATCATTCTTGATAGCAAAAATAGAGATATACAAAATCTTCTTGATCCAACTCATTCTCATCAATCATAAGCTCATACACACACTTTCATATCATCTTAGTGAGCTTAGATATATTTGAGCAACTCATACACTATTCAATCTTTGTAATCTTTTTGTGAGTTCTCAAATAGTGTTGTAAACACAAAAACTTATTTTTCAAAAACACTTGTATTGAAATCCCTTGTGTGAGTGGTGATTACTCTCAAGGGTGGAGTTTGTGTAAAAGGTTTAAGAGAAGCCTTAGAGCAAAATCTATTGGTTGTAAAGATTGTTGAATCTAGTGGAACCTTCAAGTGAGCTTGAAGAGAGAGTGGACGTAGGTAATTGATTTAGCCGAACCACTATAAACTCGGTGTTGTATCTCTCTTCCCTTATCTTTTAATTTATGCATTTTTACTTTAAGGTTGTTTATATTTATCGATAAAAGACTTGGAAGTATAAAATTGACAAAATTTATATTTCCGAATTATTTTTTAATAACCCAATTCACCCCCCCCCCGTATAGTATTACTTGTTATTGCTTGTTATACAAGTTGAAGTGAGTATAAGCTGAGAAGGACAATGGAGGGGAAAAGACTGATTCTGTGTGAAGGTAAGAACCAAGGTGGAGATTATTGGATTTGATTCAGAATTCACTTAATGGGTGTATTTTTGAGTTTAGAAGAGTACGTGGGTACCATTAGAAGTGAAATAGCTTTATGAACAGATGCATGTTTTTTTTTTTTTTTTATTTTTTATTTTTTTGTTATTGTTTTAACGGTATAAAAGAAATGGATAATTAAAAATGTACTAGGGATCTATTAAAAATATATTAGGGATCTCAGTATTAAAAACAATATCTAAAAGGAACCAAAGACTTTCAATGACAGTTATGATCAAGCAATTGCTCCCCCAAATAATTACGTACCATATGATGAATACAAAAATATTGATTTTTTTTTTTTTAAAAAAAAAAAAAATTTGTATGATTGTTCATTTTGAAAGAGAAATTAGAAATACTAATGAATCATAATTAGTAATTGATGAGTTCTATAGTTTGAAATCAAAAATATTATAACATCAATACTGTTTTGGTACTTGAATAATATATTTATTTTTTACTCTCTTATTATTATTTTTTTAATATTGTATTTTGATAATGCTATTTTCTTATTTTTGTATAAGACTCATTTTCAATATATTATTTTATACTTTAAATATGTAAATGTTAAAATTTTAATTTAACACGAAATATGATTATGTCATTAGTCTGCGCCTACAGATAGTTAATTATTATACCAAAAGTAAACCTTAGACCCATCACCATCAGCAAGCGATTATCCTTCATTACAATTATTCATTAAATGTCGTATATAACCTCGTTCAATAAATACGAAGAGCCACATACTTTTTATATAGTAAAAAGACAGACCCCAAGAAAACAAGTGATCGCAGGACAATATCTAAGATTTACTTCCATAAACAAGGGTCAGCGTATCAGGGACATAATTTGATGATGTAGGATTCAGGAAATGACATTCAGGTCCTGGATTCGAATCCAATAAACACATTTTTTTAAAAATGTAAGATAACTAGAGATTTTATTTGTTCGGATAATTTAAAGGCAGAGTTCAAATAGTATGATTTATAGAAAATATTAAACTAATTTGAAGCAATTTTTTTATGGAAATATCATTATGAGCTCAAATATTATCATATTTCTACCCTTAGCTACAATGAGGTAGGTCCCAATACCGCTGATCAAGGGGAAGAAGCTTCTCCCAAGTCCAAGAGAGCAGCAGGACGAACCCGTGAGGCAATAGCCCAAAATAATCCAAAATCATCATTATTGCAGATTAGAATAATAAAATATTGTATAGCCGTACAAGACAACATTCAAATAAATATCATAATATTCCCAATATTTACTTAGATAAAGTAAACATCCACCTTTTATCATCATATTTAATTGAATGTCGTATGTGATTCGTTCAATGAATGAAAGATCAAAATCTAGAATTGTAACATTATTTTATAATATAATTTTTTATAAAAAAATATTTTAAAAAATATTTTTATAATTTTTAATAAAAACTCTTATTGACAACTAAATACTTAACCTTAAATTTTTTATTTTTTTTGGGTCAAAATCTATACTTCAAAAATTTATGTCATTGTCATATCAAGAACTTTCCAAATTCTGTTTATAATGAAAACCTTGTTCGCTGTCTAAGGGATATTGTTTCGGTCTTAGTCTTTGTATTTTATGAATAGACTAAAGTCACCTCAACTCTAAGTGTGTGGAATGTTGGTCAATTCATCTTTATGCGTTTCTACGAGGAAGCTAGTGCATGGAGACATGGAAACTAAGTGGCAATGATAAAGAAAGTATATATATTGAAAAATCCCATGCATTAAAATAAAATTTGCCTTTCTACGAGGAAGCTAGTGCATGGAGGCATGGAAAACAAGTTGCAATGATAAAGAAAGTATATATATTGAAAAATCCCATTTGCCCACTAATGGTTCATGCACTATTTATAAAGTAATCAATTCTCCATGCCGTCTAAAATCCTTAATTTGCCAAGTAAAAGTCATATTGCCGTGAATCAATACCTTGACTCCAATATTATTATATTATTTTTCATTAGTTATAAATAGAGACATCAAAGCATTGCTAAGCACATCCAACAAATGGCATCTCAAGCTTATACTTTCTTCTCATTTACTCTCCTTATCATTTTCCTCTCCCTTCTTTCTCATTACTCAGTTTTAGCACACTCCAACGCTGAAAAAGAATCATCCCCATTTAAGTTCGTCGAGGACTTGAAAGGATGCCATAAAGGTGACAAGGTTAAAGGCATTCATGAGCTTAAAAAGTACTTGGAAAAGTTCGGTTATTTGAACTATGACAAGTCCTTGAATCTAACACATGCTAACGACGATGATTTTGATGAGCTTTTAGAATATGCCATCAAAACTTACCAGCTCAATTACCATCTAAACTCAACCGGAGTCTTAGATAACAATACAGTAGCAAAGATGACAATCCCGCGATGTGGAGTTGCAGATAATGTTAATGGTAATGTTAGCATGAGCTGGATTGATTTGTTATTTAGCTGGTATGATTGTTATAACGAGAATAGTTGACTAATATATTTCTTTAACAGGCAAGAAAAGGGGCTCTGGCCATTTTCACACAGTCTCACACTACAACTTTTTCCCGGGACGTCGTAGGTGGCCAGCTTCCAAGTTCCATCTCACATACGCTTTTCTTCCAGGAACTCGATCTGATGCCATAAATCCTGTTGCTAGAGCTTTTCAAACATGGGCTTCAAACACTCACTTCAAATTCTCACAAACACAGGACTACGTAAACGCTGATATCAAAATTAGTTTTCGCAGGCGCAGTCATGGAGATGTGGACGATTTTGATGGGCGTCATGGAACCCTGGCTCATGCTTTTGCACCAACAATTGGGATATTCCATTACGATGCAGATGAGATGTGGGTCGTAGGTAACGTTCCAGGTGCATATGATTTGGAGACTGTTGCTTTGCATGAAATTGGGCATCTCCTTGGACTCCATCATAGCTTCGAAAGAGGGGCTATTATGTATGCTGATTACACAGGAGTGGCGAGGGCTTTGCAAGGAGATGACATTCAAGGCATTAGGGCTCTATACAATGTTTGAGCTCCATTAATAATTATGTTAATTAATATATATATAATAATTACGAATAAATGACAGGTGATTACTGAATAGTGTTTTTCAACTATTGTGTTTTACGATTCATAAAATGATTAAATAAAACTTTTTGTTATCAATTAATATTGTTATATGAATAGTGCCTGTATGTGACTACATTTTGATGCACCCTATCAATAGCTAGTTATCATAAGGTGTAACTTCTCTATTTCATTATCAATATAATTAATACGTAATTTTTTATACTATTATTATATGTGTGATATATACCACCTACTTATTATATAATATGTAGAGTTATATAAATATAATTATAATTCATTTAGTTTTTTTTTCCTACTTTAATATATATTATAAATTATTATTAGATTGTTACATAATATAATTTTTTTTATTAGATAACACTTATTAAGTGAACTGATCACCTTTTTATAATCAAATATGTTAAATGAGAGAATCTTTTAAATCAAATTTCTATTATCTACCTCCCATTGCAATGGCCAAAATTCTATGCATCGTGAGTATGTTTACTTTGATGTGATGCTTGTATAGTGAAATAGATATATATAGTTCTTCCTTATTTGCTCCAACCATATTGTTGACGGTTATTTTTTGTTGCAAGGGTGATTTGGGAATCAACCCCTCGAACAAGCATCCCTTCAACAGTGATTTTATTTGGTTAGTTGGGAACCAAAAGTAAATTTAGCAGGCAGATAGAAAATCACAGAGAAATAAGAAATTAATGGGGTCCCCTAAATGCCACGCGGCTGGCCTTCCCACCAAATGTGCTATGGTACCCCGAGACGCTGAACGCCACGTAGTAAAGTTAACAAAAGCATAGCCTTTGTTCATCCCATTTTTAAGATCAATAGGCAAATATAAGAAATCAAATGCTGACACAAATGTTTCTTTATTGAGTTATGCCTTTTGAACATCCTCCATGCAATAGTCGTCAAGGAAATCAATTAATATTTCACGAGTGAATCTATTAGGGATATTTCTAATCATAACCGCAGTGTTATTGCAATAGTTTCTTATAGGAAAAATGGGGTTTTCTCTACTGCTGCAAATTTATAAAAGAATGGAAGAAGTCATCCCCATGATTAAACTTGGGCCTCCAATTTTACAGTTGATTACTTCTCCTCCTATTCCTCATATACCCTCCTCCTCCCGCTGCTGGTAGTTCACTGAAAGGCTCGGCCATAGTAACATGGGTTGTTGTTGCACTACTACTTGTTGATGATCAGTTATTGAAGTGGAATAACGAAGGAAAATGGGAGCTTTGTAGGTTTTATGATATGGATATGGATATGGAATTGGAAGGTAGCATTTTTGGAAATAATAGTAGTAACCATCAATGTTGGGTTTCTAGGTTTATTAATTCCCAAGATCAAATCAAGCATAAAATGTGAATGAATAACAAAGAGAGTGGCGGAAACACACTTACATTGATCGGTTTATGGATGTGTTGATCAACAAAATTCCTCCAAGAAGCTTTGTGATTTTCGGCCAAGGTGGAAGTAGAAGCTCCAAGCTATTTCCTTTGGATCAAAGCTCTCAAGTTGGTTTCCCTAACACCTTGTATGATTCCTTTGATGAGTGCTAGCCCTATGAGAATTTTTGCAACAAAAAATCTCCAATTTCTTCCTTCAAAATTCGGTGATGAAGAAGAAAATGGGAGAGGATTTCTTAGCTCTAAGTTTAGGTCAAAGAGGAGAGAAGTGAAGCTTGTGTGTTTGTTTCAAAAAAATTAAATTGATATACCAAAAAGTGGATTTGGTATATGTCACACACTTGCTTTGACTTGGAGTATATAACACAATTTCACCAACTCACCTAAACACATCAACCAAAAGCAACTAAAGGTGACATGTGATGTGATGGTTGATGTGACATGTGGGCCCCACTCGATTCCAAATGCGAGTGGGCCCGCAAACACTCTCGGGCTCGGGTTCGCTAATTCCAAATTAACGAACTTCCATCGCGACGTAATTAAATCGAATTTAATTAAATAATTATGCCTAGCAAAATTACTATTCACGTCACTAAAGAATTAATTCTAAATTAACTCGTTTGCCCGAATTAAAATCTAATTTTAATTCCGTATCGAAATCTAATTTCGTTTAATATATCGAATATATTATTTTATCGATTAATTCCAAATTAATCTTTCTCTCTCTTCAGATAGTACTTTATCCAAGATAAAGTCTCTCCGCAATTAATCCTAGATTAATTAAGCTCGAATCCTACGTCATCGGTGAATCTTCGGGAAGCGACCCAAGAGATCCCTGGATTGTTGGCAGTAAATACGGTCGTCGGACTATCCGAACACGTACGTACCTTACTACATTTTTACCGATTTACGAGACAAGGTTGGCTTCTAGCAAAGCGCCATGCCTACCCAATTCTCCAGAAATATTCTTAATGGAATATACGATCTTTATCGGGCGTAGTATACCGTAGTATTGCGATAGCGATCCAGTATCGGATGTCACGTGCAAGGCTTGGCTGGAATAGTGTCTACCCCGTACGAAGCACATATCGGATATCAAGCAACTAGTCTCTTTGAATCGGATAATCCTGACCTTGTCATATTATCCCGATGGTTGCAATACAATAGAGAACCAGTTCTGAATCCCTGCGTGATCATCATCTCCATATGTCTGAAGTGATACTTCCGTCTTGACATCACATCCAATACACTACGATTCTCAATAAACCCAGAAGAGGCGTACACAAAACCTGTTAAAGTCATGGACGACCAAAACCAAAGTGTATCGATTGTCGCAAGTACTAGCGATGCAAGTCTCAGGTTAAAGACCAAATACACCTACCCTGAAGCGGACTCCCATAGACACATATACATACTACCAATGGGATTCAGCGGGGTCTATCCAGAGCGAAGCTGTTTTCCGTACCATCGGTAAAACACAACCTCTTATCGCACTTGCATAAGTATCCAATATACTTAATACATTAGAATTATGATGTTACGCTTCCATAACGTGCACAAGTGCAATACTAGTCTATTCCGCATTATCGATGTCCAATCTCGATAATACTACGACTTAGGGATATTTAATGATTAAACCCTTATGGATTGATACTGTCTCATATCATCTCAATCAGGAACTAATCATAAGGACTTTCATCATTCACACATTTAAGTAATCTAATTACGAAATGATAAAAGGTAATTTCCATTGCTACATAATTAATTTGTACAAAAACACAATGTCATTTACAAATAGTGACGCTATGGGTCATAATTATCCAACAATCTCCCACTTGGCCTATAGCCAGTCACTCAAATATCTAACACCTGAACTATGTACATGTCGCTCAAACTTTTGCTGAGGAATGGCTTTCGTCAGCGGATCTGCAATGTTGTCATCTGATGCGACCTTCTCGACCTTCACATCGCCACGATGTATGATCTCACGTATCAGATGGAAACGTCGAAGAACATGCTTGGATCGTTGATGAGACCGCGGTTCCTTAGCCTGCGCTATAGCCCCGTTATTGTCACAATACAATGGAACAGGCTCAGCTGCTAACGGAACTACTCATAATCCAATTAGGAATTTTCGGATCCAAACTGCCTCATTTGCTGCTTCAGCTGCAGCGATATACTCTGCTTCTGTTGTTGAATCGGCAACAGTCTCTTGCTTAGAAGATTTCCAGCTCACTGCTCCGTTATTCAAACAAAATATGTACCCTGATTGTGACTTACAATCGTCTTTGTCGGTATACCCATTTACCTCAAGTTCTCCATCTCCATATATTAAGAAAGCATCCTTAGTTCGTCTAAGATACTTAAGGATATTCTTAACCGCCATCCAGTGACCTTCACCTGGATCGGCCTGATAGCGACTACACATGCTCAAAGCATAGTAGACATCAGGTCGCGTACATATCATGGCATACATGATCGATCCGACTGCCGAGGCGAACGGTATCCGACTCATGTTGTCTCTCTCATCTTGAGTTTTAGGACACATGTCCTTAGATAGAGTGACGCCATGTGACACTGGCAACAGTCCCCTCTTGGACTGATCCATGTTGAATCTCTTCAACACTTTGTCAATGTACGTACTCTGGGAGAGTCCAAGCAGTTTTCTAGATCTATCCCGGTAGATCTTTATTCCCAGAATAAAGGCTGCTTTTCCCAGATCTTTCATTGAGAATTTCAATGAAAGCCAAGCTTTCACCGACGTTAATATGGAAATGTCATTGCCAATAAGCAATACATCGTCAACATAAAGGACAATAAAAGTCAGTGCTCTCCCACTAACCTTCTTATATACACAAGGATCATCTTCGTTTTCAATGAAATCATATTCTTTTATGATCTCATCAAAACGTTGGTTCCAAGAATGTGATGCTTGCTTCAGTCCATAAATGGACCGATTTAACTTACAAACCTTGTTTGTAAGTCTAGGCACGATAAAACCGTCAGGCTGTTGCATATAAACATCCTCCAAAAGATTTCCGTTAAGGAAAACGGTTTTAACGTCCATCTGCCATATCTCGTAATCGAAATATGCAGCAATAGCAAGCATTATCCTAATGGATTTAATCATGGAAACGGGTGAGAAAGTTTCGTCGTAATCGACACCATGTCGTTGACGATACCCCTTCGCTACAAGCCTAGCTTTGTACGTTTGTACGTTGCCATCCATGTCGGTCTTCTTCTTGAAGATCCATTTGCAACCAATAGGCTTTACGCCTTCTGGTGCATCAACCAGTGTACAAACTTGGTTGGTGTACATGGAATCCATTTCGGATTTCATGGCTTCTTGCCATAAAGCGGAATCGATATCTTGTATCGCTTCCTCATACGTAGATGTTTCGTCTTCCTCAATGAGATTGATATCTACATGAGGTGAGATCAGAAACCCATACCTCTCAGGTTGTTTTCTGACTCTCTCCGACCTACGTGGTCCTTGTGTATTCGAAGATTGTGGTACACAGCTTCATCCCTGATGAACTGTTCTGTTCCGTTGAGTATTTTATGCAGGAACAGTATCACTTCGATTTTCATCGAGTTCTAATTTCCTCCCATTTATCACTGTATTTAGGAATTCCTTCTCAAGGAAAATCGCATGTAGAGCAACAAATATTTTGTTCTATTGTGGGTGATAGAAGTAATATCCTTTGGTTTCCCTATGATATCCCACAAAAAGGCATTTATCATATTTGGGTTCTAGTTTGGTACCTTCCAAACGTTTGACGTATGCCCAGCAACCCCAAATCTTCAGGAATGAGAAACCCGGTTTTTCTTCCTGTCCATATCTCATACGGAGTCTGTTGAACAGTGTTTTTCATACGGTGATTACTGAATAGTGTTTTTCAACTATTGTGTTTTACGATTCATAAAATGATTAAATAAAACTTTTGTTATCAATTAATATTGTTATATGAATAGTGCCTGTATGTGACTACATTTTGATGCACCTATCAATAGTAAGCTATCATAAGGTGTAACTTCTCTATTTCATTATTAATATGAAATTAATGTGTAATTTTTTATACTATTATTATATGTGTGACATGATACCAACTATTTATTATAAAATATGTAGAGTTATATAAATATAACTATAATTCATTTAGTTTTTTCCCTATTTTAACATAAGTTATAAATTATTATTGGATTGTTACATAATATAATTTTTTTTATTAGATAACACTTATTAAGTGAACTGATCACCTTTTTTATAATCAAATATGTTAAATGAGAGGATCTTTTTAATCAAATTTCTATCATCTACCTCCTATTGCAATGGCCAAAATTTCTATACATCGTAAGTATGTTTACTTTGATGAGATGCTTGTATAGTGAAATAGATATATAGTAGTTCTTCCCCAACCATATTGTTGATGGCTATTTTTTGTTGCAAGGATGATTCGAGAATTCAACCCCTCGAACAAGCATTCTCTCGGCAGTGATTTTATTTGGTTAGTTGGGAACCAAAAGTAAATTTAACAAGCAGATAGAAAATCACAGAGAGAATAAGAAATTAATGGGGTTTCCCTAAATGCCACGCTGGTCTTCCCACCAAACGTGCTATGATTACTCCGAGATGTCGAACGTCACGCAGGCCTTCTCGTTATATTCCTCAAAGGTTCAAGTCACTAGTACTGACGTTCCGGGACGGGGGTATAATAATGACACTTGGGATTGACATGCCATTGGGGTCGCACTTCTCCCACCTGCCTTGCATCCCTTGATGCATCCTGATCACGAGTATTTAAAAAAATATTGAACACATATTTCCCATCCAAATAACAGACAAGTGTAGACGAACAAGTTTTTATTTAAAAATAGAAAGTCTTATTTATATTCTTAGGATTTACCCCATCTTAGAACACTTTAAGGGTCATTCTAAGAGTGGCTCTATTGGAAATACCTCATCAGCATCTCAGCATCGAGCTTGTTGTGGGCAACAATGTAAAATCTCCAAACGGCTCTTGGGACAGTAAAGTTAACAAAAGTATAGCCTTTGTTCATCCCATTTTTAAGATCAATAGGCAAATATAAGAAATCAAAAGCTGACACAAAGGTTTCTTTATTGAGTTTTGCCTTTTGAACATCCTCCATGCAATGATCGTCAAGGAAATCCATTACTTATTCACTAGTTAATTTATTAGGGATATTTCTAATCATAACCGTAGTGTTATTGCAATAGTTTATGATTGGAAAAATGGGGTGTTTCTACTACTGCAAAATTCTAAATGAATGGAGGAAGTCATCCCCATGATTAAACTCGGGCCTCTAATTTTACAGTTGATTACTTCTCCTCCTATTCCTCATATACCCTCCTCCGCCCGCTGCTGGTAGTTCACTGAACGGCTCGTCCATAGTAACATGGGGTTGTTGCACTACTACTTATTGATGATAAGCTATTAAAGTGGAATAACGAAGGAAAATGAGGGCTTTGTAGGTTTTATGATATGGATATGGATATGGAATTGGAAGGTAGCATTTTTGGAAATAATAGTAGTAACCATCATCACAACAAAGGTGATTTAAATAAGGGTCTGGGTTAGGGTTAAAGTTTTGTTTAGCTGCAGGACAATACGCATGACCTTAAGGGTTCAAACTTTTTCGTTTCTTCTTCTTCTTATGGCTCCTCCACAAGTGCGGCGTGTTGGTGTTCCTAGAACATGCCAAGGATCAATAAGATGTGATTTAGTGTGTGAAAGATCAAAGAAGTTGCAGAAGTACTTACAAAGATCGGATTGCATTACTGCAATAAGGCATAAAGAAATCGATTTTTAAATGATGTCTATTAGTTTAGGCATCAGTTTCAAAAGTGTTTTCTATTCCAGTGTTGTTAAAGCTTTCTTTTTTTTAGATCATTTAATAACAGATGTTATAAATATTTCGAAAGACATCAATTATTCGTAAAAGCGATGTTTTTCTAATTGTCATATAAATCGGTATTTTTATTAATTTCCGATGTCTTTATATTCGTGAAATGAAATCGGTTTGATTAAAACCGACTTCATATCTATTTGAATAGAAATCGCTTATACAAAATGATTCCTTTAAGAAAAAAAAAAAGGAAATCAGTTTTTATTATATCATAACCGTTTTTAAATTTTTTGTTAACTGATGTCTTAAAATTCATATTTTTTTTATTGCAAATTTAAAGGATTCATCATAAAAATCATTAGAACATAATATGATCAAACATAAAATTCATTCAATAAAAATATTTATGAATTTGAATTTTTCCATACAGTTTTTTTCTTTTCATCCTCATTGAAACCCTAAGCCTTAAAAAATCACTTGAACAAAGTAGTTGAGTTTCAAAAAATAAATTAAAAAAATCAGTAAATTTAAATTTCATATCTCTGATGCTATAAATTATGCCCATTCACTTCGCATCTTATCAATTTCTTGTTGAGTGTGTGTATTCATTTCTTGAAACTGCAATAATAACGCATAAAAAAATTAATTAATCATCAATTTTTCATAGGTGATTTTTCAAGTTACACTAACATTCACTTATATAATGGATTCACTCTTGTAGCTCTACATGGCACAAGTTCAATCATCAAACAAAAATATATTTAATAACAAAATTAGTATTAAACTCTTACCTTTTGCATAACAGATATCTGTGGATATGCAATGATGTCTCTC
Organism: Zanthoxylum bungeanum; assembly: GCA_019454045.1. Classification (NCBI taxonomy): domain Eukaryota; kingdom Viridiplantae; phylum Streptophyta; class Magnoliopsida; order Sapindales; family Rutaceae; genus Zanthoxylum; species Zanthoxylum bungeanum. The sequence goes on along the minus strand of SKCR01053652.1, from coordinate 16,813 downwards.
ATATACTTTAATACATAATATTCATATTCCTTGTTTGTTGGTTGTTTTGAACACTATAACCATTTTAACATATTAATAATTTTATGAAAAAAATTAAATTGATTAGTTTAGTTAATATATATGTACCATAACACTCTTCAAAGCTATAGATTTCTGTAACATTCTTCGCTTTTGAGTTGAAAACATTTTTATTGCCCTGCAAGAAATATGCCAAAGAAATATAACACAAATATGTCCCGTATTTTTTTTAAAAAAAAAATTAAAACAAAAAATTAAATTACGAGACTTACATATTGACAATATCTTTAATATCACGACGAACTTTTTCTCGAATTGGATCCAAGAAATATGCAATGTTATTACCAAGATCCAAAATGACTAACATCCAATGGAACCTATTAATTAATATTAAGTCATAAATGATTTTGTTCATTTCAATTTAGCACATCAATATTAAAGTTAAGCAATGATAAAATTAACACTTACGATTGATTGAAAGAAGCAAAAAAAAAAAAAACTGGTTTAGTTTTGCATCCTCGTCTGTCGGCAATTTCACGTGCTCTTTCATCTAAAGTTCCTACAAACTGAGCGGTAAGGTTATGATCCACAAACGCAAACTTATCTGTTAAGTTGCTCGCCCTTATTAGATTGTACAAAGGCCTAAAAAAGTAACAAAAAAATAATTCTTATTTGTTCCTCTAAAAAGAATATATATTTCAGTAACATAAAAATAGAATTAAACATCACCTTAGGTATACTATTACACATGTAATACTTATTTTGGGCCATACCGCTGAACTGAATTAAATCATCTTTTTCAATATTAACTGTAAACTCATGTCCAAGTATGTCTTTCTCCAAATTTACTTGAATACAATCACTCTATGTCATACATTTCTCGCCATAACTAATAATAAACTTCAAAGACACATGTGTCTTCCATGACCATTGAAGTTGTGGCTGTGTCATAATCTTTTCATCTATCTTATCATTTTTATTGATTTGTTTAGATGATTCCTAATGCTCATAAAAATATATATTATTGGTTAATAAGATAACTTAAAATAATATGAGAAAAAAATGGGATTATATATAAAATTACCACATCGTCAACACTCAATAACAAACAATATGGACCCAATACCCTAGTGAATGCCATCAGTATACATCCTCTTGAGCTCGTCCTCTACGTAGACTTGTAAAATAAAAAATACTGGAGAGTAGAGGTTAGATCATTTGAACAACCTAGTGAGTTGACAGTTTAAAATGGGAACTAAAATATTTTATAAAAAATTTATTTTCTGAAGCCAAAATCATCTCATTTTACAAGCAAAACTAATCTTTTCTGAAAACTCTTTTTTGTCTAAAAAAATCTCTTTCTGTAAAAAAATTTTGGAAACTTATTTCTTTCTCTAAATTCTATGATCTCTCATAAAACTAATTCTTTCTGAAACTCTTTTATAAAACAATTGATTCTGAAAAATAAATCTCATCTGGAAAACAACTAACGTATTGGGGTGTTACATATCGTCGTCCCCCACATGCCTAACTAGTTCCTTGGGACATTACGTATCGTCGTCCCCCAAGTCACTGAACTAGAGACATGAGCGCAAATTTAATGATGTCATCCTCGTCCTGAAACTAAGATCCAGGGGAGTCATATTGCACCGACACTAGTCTGGAAAAAACATATGCATATGTCTGCTATATTCGTCACTTCCATAATCTGTTAATTTCAAAAGTCTAAAAGATTAGGTTTTTCCCCAATCTATAAAAAAGTCATAAAAGAAATCATCTCAAAATATCAAAAACATGATAAAATTTCTCAATAGATCCAAAAAAGACCAGGACAACACCTAACAGAATAAGACCGTGGGGATAATTAAAAGTGGGATATCCTATAGTGTAACAAGGCAAAAAAGAATAAGTCAGTGAAAACGATGGTTAATCGGATTTATACTAACAACGAATTTAAAAGTACGAAAAGAGGCAACTGTTAATAACAATAATAAGTTAAAGGTACAAAAAGAATTTGACAATAAACTAAGAGGTCCTAAGCCCCATAGATAGGTAGAGATAAGAGAACTTGAAGGATGGAGCCGATAATAAGTTGAAGCTTAGCGAGGAGAAAATAAAGAGTTAAATAGTTAAGTTATAATAATAAATGCTAAAATCAGATTGCGTATATGGCGCTAAGGAAATATCTAGTAATGTTATTCTTTCATACATTTACACCCAGAATTGAAGCAGGATATCAAAAAACTAACCATAGAGAACACCAGTATTTCTAGGGACTCGAGAGTACCAGCTAAGAGGAACCTCAAGATAGATTTAATAAGGCTATTAAAGAGATTACATTACAATAAAATGGTGAAGACCCTGAAGTATACTTAAGACCAGGGGAACGAAGGTCACTGGCTGTATTACAAAGTACAATAGTGATACATTAAACGTGAAGGCTAGAAGAAGTCCTAAGTGATATTTAAGAATTAATGTTATCATGGCCAAAGATATAAGAGGTTTTGAGCAAGAAAGAACAAAGATGTGTGGGAAGGCAGGTCACAAATACAATATCAAATTTAGAACTGATAGCACACAAATAAGTAAGTCAGAGAATGTTAAGCACGATTAGAGGTCTAAAAATAGGGTTTCTTTGATGCATGACGGTAGTGTAGAGTACTCAACATAAATTTCATGGAATGAGGAAGTAGTGAGATATAGTTGATGAAATATAGTTAATATTTGAAAATGCAGTCAATTGAAGGTTGGTGGCCTAGGTGATGGCATGTGAATCCAATGACTCGTGGTAAAATATTCAGTATCAAAAATCTCAAGTCTATATAAGTTCCAGAATATCAATCCTAAAAAGGGGATTAGAGGATGAATCTTATTTAAAGGGGGAGAATATAACACCCCGGTAATTCCACCGATTACTATGTTATATGTGGAATAATACATGATAATCATGCTCAAGTGTGTATGTGCTCGCGATTTACTTTTTTGGAGCATTCGATAAATTCTTTGCAATTCTGATATAAAATTTACTTTATGATCTGATGAGCGGAAAATATATCAATATTTACCGCCCCTTTTACTTAATATTTTGTTTAGTTTCTCGGGTTTGATGAACGTTTTGATGTGTTTTAGTTTATTTTGCAGATAAAATAATATTGGGACTCAATGAAATCATTTAGGATGAAATGTGGGTCAAATAAGGGCAAATATTGGACTTGACATATTAATTTTGGAGATTGAAAACTTGAAAGGGTGTTCTAACGAAGTGCAGTTTTGGAAATTCCAATTTTGCGTAAGTTCGGTATTTTGGCCATAACGTTTTACTCCAATATCGGATTGAGCTAATGCAAGTTCCAGATTAAAGAAGTCTCAAAGATCTAAAACTTTGAAAGACAAAATAATTTCGAATTCTGAATATTTCATGCCCGAAATTGATGAACCATCCAAAAGTGTGTTGTGTGTAATTATTAAAGTCATTTTCAATCATTTTCAAAGCAAAAAATAAATTAATAAATAAATGATAAAAATTATCAAATCACCACCAAACATGATAAGCAATTAGTGGAGAAATTAATAATGGATTTGGTGGAGCAATTAGTGGAGTAATTAATAATGGATTTGGTGGATGATTTGATGGAGGCAAAATTTTGCCTATAAATACCAAACCATTTCATTTGTAAATTCATACTTTCTTCTTTGAAATTCCTTAAGAATAACTAAGAAGATTGTATCTTGTTTGTTTATTTACAGCTTTCAGTAATTAATTTCCGCTTTCGCACTTTCTTTTCTTTACTTTTCAGTTTTTACTTTCCGTAATTTACTTTTACGTACAGTAATTTCCTTTCTTTACTTTTTCAGTTTTTACTTTTCAAGCAATGAGGAGGTAACTCCCCATTACTGGGGTAAAAGGTAAAGCTTTTATTATTGCTATTTAAATTAATCTCTCCTAATTATAATATAATAACTATTTAAAATCTGACTTAACGAGGATACCGCCATATTGGTCTGTTGGTAATTAATTATAAATTGGTTTTAACCTGACTAAGCATGGATACCGCCTGGTTGGTCGGTTGGTAATTAATTTATTAATTTGACTTAATCAGGATACCGCCTATATGGCTGGTTGGTAATTATCACGCAAAGTTAATATATTATATTAAAGGAGATATTTAAAATAGTTGTAATAAAAGTGGATCCTCTTATCTCAACATTTTCTTCATTGTACTTTTACTTTATTTACTTTCAGTATTTACTTTCCAGTAATTTAATTTCCAGCATTTACTTTATGTCTTTTCTTTTATATAAGTTTTTACTACTTGTAAATATGTGTCGTAACTGAGCCAGTTATCTGGGGTTGTGATGAAATCCAATATCACCGGTTTATAAGGGGTTAAATTATAGTTTGGGTAATATAAAGATTTATTTATTGAGCCTTAATCCTAATGCTTTTTATTAACTGGCCATTAATAAAATTGAACTGGTAAACTTAAAATGAACTTGGAAAAGAGATTTTAGGTTAAAGACCGTAGACTCAATAGCCCCCGATCTTCCTTGAGAATAGAAACCCTTTAATAGATTTCCTTATAGGATAGGAATATACCTGTCGGGCGGGGGTAGCCATAATTGGAACTTAATCTTAATGAATTCAGATATCTTGGTTAACATATGAATATGATTAATTGGGTTATACTGGGTATTTGTATTTGACCATCGAAAGGGGCTTTTACATAATTTCGTGTTCCAGATTAATAAACCAATATATTACACAAACGTAAAATAACCACTTCATCTTTAAAAAGATATTGGAAGGATTCACAACCCTGGATAGTTTTATAAATTTGAATTTTCTTCAATCTACTTTCAAGTAATTTTATTTACTTGTTTTAAGTTTTAAAGTCACCACCCAATCAAACAATCAATCCATTAGATACTTGTAAACTTTTAACTTCATAAATTGATAACAAAAGGTTTTAAGTCCTATTGGGATCGATACTTTTTATACTACTTGAACGATACGTGCGCTTGCGTTATACGCGTGTGATTACGCCGGTCATGATCTATTCCAGAAATCCCTTAGTATTTGGGCCATAATATTTTCATACGATCTTCAATTTTTATGAATTTTATATCGTTAAAAAGCTCATACCGACACCTACAACCTTTGCATTGGAAATATTTCCAAATTTGAATCAGAGGTAGGTCAAAAATCGTGATTTCAGTGGCTGTTACAGTGAAATTCGAGAATGGGCTAGAATTGAGTGATGTAGAATAATCTTTGCCACTCATTTCATTAAAAAATTCAGCCATTTGCCAATAAATAAAGCATTATTCACTCTTCCCTCTCAACACTCCAAAAACATGAATGGCTTAAGGAACCCTTTCTCAAATTCGGTCATTCTCCAATGCCATTTTTTAAGATTGATATAATGATCTCAAAGCTTCATTGCAAGCATGTGAGTCCGTATAATCTTTTTCTTCTTTAATTTTGGGTTTGTACATATATTTTTGTTATTATCTTCGAAATGCTTATGAACCTCGGTTTCCAATCTTGTAAATTTGAGCTTGAGATAAGATCATAGCATGTGTTATCATGCCATTTTCATATTGATATAAGTATATATTAGACTTATTTAACAAAATGCCTAAGTTCCCAATTTTGCGGGGGCTGACTGAAGGAGGATAAAGGAGTGGGGTTGATGTTTTTATTGTGTTTTGATGAAGAATAATATGGTGTAATCAAGCCATTGGCCAATTGTGTATGGATGGATTATCCTTTGTGACTTAATGATACTAGATAATGGGTTGTGTTTGGTTGATGATATGGATTTAGTTTACGTTAAGTTGAGTTGATGTTTTGGATGATAGTATTGGTGATTGCTTTGAGCATTGTCCTTAAAGAGTTTTTGCTTCGCCCTGAAATCGGCCGACCATCGCGACGCCACTGGGCTAGCATCGTGTCATGTAACAATGAGAGGTTATCCACCTCAGGTCTAGTCATGTGGGCGTCACGACGCTCAACACTTGGGGTCACGAAGCGGATCATGAGGATGCTTTTTGCCTCGGGTCTAGTTATGTGAGCGTCGTGATACCCAACACCTAATGTCGTGACACGTAACAATAGAATACCTCTACTGCAGGTCTGACCAAGTGGGAGTCGTGACGCGTGTCCCTTTGTCAGGATCAGTTTTAGCCTATTTCAATTTCATCCTAGGATGTTAGAGGCCACCATAAGGGTGGCACATTTACAAACAATATATCATATTACGATCATAATTAAGGACTTGTGTATTAATTAAGGTTATAGATTATAGATTATCAGTAGGAACATCAATTCTCTTTGACGAAGTGAAGTAGTTGTTAGTGTTCCTAAAACATGCCAAGAATCTCTACAACATGATTTAGTGTGTGAATAGTCAAAATAAGATTGTGGAATAAACTTACATTGATTGGCTTGGATGATGGATTTCAAAATTTTTATGTTTGTGAACATCTCCAAGCTTTTCTTTATGTTCCAAACTGAAGGAATCGGTTTCCCTATCACCTTGTTTGCTCTTTGAAGTGCTAGCTCAAAGGAAATTTTGCAACAAAACTTCAATGGGTAGAGAAGAAGCTCACGGCAGTGAGCATGGAGAAGAAAGAAAGTGTGCTGTGAATAGTAATTTTTTTTTTTACTTCCAAAGTTGACTTGTCTTTAAATATTGAGTTTGTGTGTTGGATTTGGTTTGAGTGTTTTAAAAGCAATCTAAGCTTTACTCAACCATTAACAACTTCCATCAAGTGCCAAATATCTTGATGTAATTCAAGTGGGTCCCACCACTTTTAAATTGCAAATTTAAGTTGGCTAATCTAACACGCAACTTCGCTCGGGCTCGGGTTCGTTTGATTCCGAACTAAACGAATTTACCGTTGTGACGTTATTAAATCCAATTTAATTAATTAATAATGCCTCACAAAATTGTTACGAAAGTAGCTTATGAATTAATTCTAAATTAATTCGTTCGCCTGAATTAAAAGTCAATTTTAATTCCGCTTTGAAATCTAATTTCAATTAATATATCCAATATATTACTTAATCAATTAATTCCAATTTAATCGCGTTCTCTCTTTTAATCGAATTTTATCCTAGATAAATTATTACCGAAATTAATCCCGGATTAATTTTCTCTCTCTTATAATTAATCCCAGATTAATTCTGTTTGAGTCAAATGTCATCAATGAATCTTTGGGAAGCGACCCATGAGATCCATGGATATATTGGCAGTAAATACGGTCATCAGACTATCCAAATACGTGCGTACCTAGTACCATATTCTTACCGATTTACAAGACATAGTTGGCTTCTAGCAAAGCACCATGCCTACCCAATTCTCCAGAAATATTCTTTTAAGGAATACAAAATCTTTATCAAGTGTAGTATACTAAGTATTTTGTATTATGATCCAGTATCATATGTCACATGCTAGGCCTGAGGCTGGAGTTGTGTCTGCCCCGTACGAAGCATATATCGGATCACTAGCAACTAGTCTCTTTAATCGGATAATCATGACATTGTCATAATATTCCGATAGCTACATCATTTAAGAGTACCAGTTCTGTATCGCTACGTGATCATCATCTCCATATGACTGAAGTGATACTTCCATCTTGACATCACACCCAATACACTACGATTCTCAGTAAACCCAGAAGAGGCGTACACGGAACCTATTAAAGCCCCGGACGATCAAAACCAAAGCGTACTGATTGTCGCAAGTATTAACGATTCAAGTCTCAAGTTAAGACCAAATACACCTACCCTGATATGGATTCCCATAGACACATAGTCATACTACCAATGGGATTCCGAAGGGTCTATCCAGAGTGAAGTTGTTCCCGGTCTAACGGCTAACAGAACCTCCTGTTGTACTTGCATAAGTATCCAATACTTAAATATATGAGAACTATACCGTTAAGTTTCCATAACGTGCATAAGTGCAATACTAGTCTATTCTGCATTATAGATGTCCAATCTCGATAATACTACGACCAGGGATAATTAATGATTAAACCATTCGTAGATTGATATTGTCTCATATCTTATTAATCCGGAATGAATCATAAGGACTTTTATCATGTATATATTCAAGTAATCTAATTACGAAATGATAAAATAGCAATTTCCTTTGTCACATAGTTAATTTGTATAAAAAACACATTGTCTTTTACGAATAGTGATGCTATGAGTCATAATTTTCCAACAATCTCCCACTTGGCTCATAGCCAATGACTCAAGCATCTAATATATGAACTTTGTATATGTCGCTCAAACTTTTGCTGAGAGATAGCTTCGTTAGCGGATCTGTAATATTGTCATCTGAAGCGATCTTTTCGATCTTCACATCGCCACGATGAATGATCTCATGAATAAGGTGGAAACATAAAGTACATGCTTGGATCGTTGATGAGACTGCGGTTCCTTAGCCTGCGTTATAGCCTCGTTATTGTCGCAATACAAAGGAATGGGCTCAGATGCTAACAGAACTACTCCTAATCCAATTAGGAATTTTCGGATCCAAACTGCCTCTTTTGCGGCTTGAGCTGCAACGATATATTTCGCTTCTGTTTTTGAATCGGTAACAGTCTCTTACTTGGAAGATTTCCAGCTTACTACAACGTTATTTAAACAAAATATGTACCTTGATTGCGACTTGGAGTCATCTTTCTCGATTTGGAAACTTACGTTAGTGAACCCAATCACCTCAAGTTCTCCATCTCCATAGACTAATAAAGCATCCTTAGTTTTCCTAAGATACTTAAGGATGTTCTTATCGTAATCCAGTGACAATCACCTGGATCGGCCTGATAGTGACTGCACATACTCAAAGCATATAAGACATCGGGTCGCGTACATACCATGGCATACATGATCGATCTGACTGCAGAAGCGAACGGGATCTGACTCATGTTGTCTCTCTCATCTTGAGTTTTAGGACACATGTCCTTAGATAGAGAGACACTATATGACACTGGCATCAGACTCCTCTTAGTCTGACCATGTTGAATATCTTCAATATTTTGTCAATGTACGAGCTCTAGGAGAGTCCAAGCAGCTTTCTAGATCTATCCTGGTAGATCCTTATTTCCAGAATAAAGGCTGCTTCTCCCAGATCTTTCATGGAGAATTTTAATGAAAGCCAAGCTTTCACCGATTGTAGCATTGGAATGTCATTGCCAATAAGAAATACATCATCAACGTAAAGTACAATAAATGTCAGTGCACTCCCACTAACCTTCTTATATACACAAGGATTATCTTTGTTTTGAATAAAATCATATTCTTTTATAATTTCATCAAAACGTTGGTTCCAAGAAGTCGATGCTTGCTTCAATCCATAAATGGATCGATTTAACTTGGAAACCTTATTCGCATGTTTTGGTACGAGAAAACCGTCAGGCTGTTGAATATAAACATCCTCCAAAAAGTTTCATGAAGGAAGGCGATTTTGACATTTATCTGCCATATTTCATAATCAAAATATGCAGTAATAGCAAACATTATCCTAATGGATTTAATCATGGCAACAGGTGAAAAAGTTTCATCATAATCAAAACCATGTCATTGACGATACCCTTTCGCTACAAGCCTGGCTTTGTAACATTTGTATGTTGCCATCCATGTCAGTCTTCTTCTTGAAGACCCATTTACAACCAATCGGCTTAATGCATTCTGGTACATCAACCAGTGTCCAAACTTGGTTGGTATACATGGAATCTATTTCAGACTTCATGGCTTCTTGCTATAAAGCGGATTCGATACCTTGTATCGCTTCCTTATACGTAGCTGGTTCATCTTCCTCAATAAGATTAATATCCACATGAGATGAGATCAGAAACCCATACCTCTCAGGTTGTTTTCTGACTCTCTCTGATCTACGCAGTTCTTGTGCATTAGAAGATTATGGTACAGTCTTATCTCTGATGAACTGTTCGTGTTCCGATAGGGAATCAATGCAAGGAATAGTATCACTCTAATTTTCATCAAGTTCTACTTTCCTCCCACTTACCACTGTATTTAGGAATTCCTTTTCGAGGAAAACCGCATGGAGAGCAAAAAATACCTTGTTCTCTTGTGGGTTATAGAAGTAGTACCATTTGGTTTCCCTATGATAACCTATAAATAGACACTTATCCGATTTGGGTTCTAGTTTTGTACTATCTAAACGTTTTACATATGCCCAGCATTCTCAAATCTTTAGGAATGTTAAACCAGATTTCTTTACTGTCCATATTTCATATGGAGTCTGTTCAACAGACTTTGATGGAACCTTATTCAAAATAAGTATTGCATTATTCAATGCGTATCCCTAGAAGGAAATTGGTAGCTCAGTGCGACTCATCATAGACCTTACCATGTCAAACAGAGTTCGGTTTCTCTGTTCGAAAACACCGCTTAATTGAGGTGTTCCGGGAGGAGTCCACTATGAAAGAATACCATATTCTTTCAAGTAATCGAGAAACTCATTGCTTAAGTATTCACCCCCACGGTCCGACCGTAATGTTTTAACACTTTTGCTGGTCTGTTTTTCTATTTCGTGTCGAAACTCTTTGAATTTCTCAAAAGTTTATGACTTGTGTCTCATAAGGTACACATAACCATATCGCGGTGTATCATCCATAAAGGTTACGAAGTATTCATATCCACCTCTAGCCTGGCTAAACATGGGCCCACATACGTCACTATGAATGAGGGCTAATAGTTCGGTGGCATGCACACCTTTATCGCTAAAACGCATTTTAGGCATATTGCCTAATAAACAAGATTTGCAGACATCATATGAATTTGGATCAAATCCGTCCAGGTCTCCATTCTTCGAAAGTGTGGATATACGAGTTTTGTTTATGTGTCCCAAACGATAATGTCATAGATAAGTTTCATTTATTTTACTCATTTTGAGCCTTTTGTTTGTCATGTTATATGTTTGAGATTAATTTATATTCAAAATATAAAGACCATTATTTACATCAGCAGTGCATATCTCAATATTATTTTTATAAACAAAACACCCAATGTTTTGGAATACAAAAGTGTACCCGTATTGGGTCAAACAAGATACAGAATTAATGTTTCTAGTCAAACTAGGCACATTATAACAGTCTGATAAAGTAAGTACATACCCGGAGGGCAGTTCCAAACATAAGTCTCTATCGCAAAACAACGTCTCTGGTCATGTTTCCAACTCGTAGGTCAATCTCCCCTGAAGCCAGTCTCCTGCTAATCTGTAGATCATGCACATCTGTACATATATGAGTACCACATCCATAATAAAAAATCCATTTTTTTAAAACTAGAAGTAGACATGTTTATCTCAATCACAAACATACCTGAAGTTGGTGTCTTGTCCGCCTTCATTTCCTTCATGTGCGCCTTGTACTCACGGCAGTCACGCTTCCAGTGACCCCGTTTGCCACATTGTAGGCAGAGATCTTTGGATTTATCATATTCCTTCCCAGAAGACTTTGATGATTTGACCTTACCCTTTCTTTTCTTCTTCTTCTTCTTCACACCTCTAGAAGTCTTTGACCAAGCCCTGATATTCTGAGATCTTGAAGCGAAGTGCGCCTCGCGTTTCTTGCCCTTTAAAAGTGAAATTCGTTAATTCATAATTTACGAACCCGAACCCGGAATGTGTTTGCGGGCCCATTCGGATTTTGAATTAAAGTGGGGCCCACAAGTCACATTGTGAGTCACATCAAATGTCAATTTATTGATGGAAGTCTTGTCAATTTTTTGTGATTGACATCTAGTCATTTTGATTGATGAGAGTAGTTGGAGGCATTAATGGCTTTTCCCTCCAAATTTTGGTTTTGCTTTTTAGAAAAGCATATACTAAAATTGGTTTTGACTTTTTCATAACTTGTAATTGTTTTAGAAACAAAACAAGACAAAAAACCAAAATTCTCCCTTCATATCTCTCATTGGCCGAATTCTTCAAGAACAAAAGGAAAAATTTTGTTGCAAAATTTTCCTTAGGTAGCACTTAAAGAGTTCTTACAAAGGTGATAGGGAAACCTTCCCATTGAGTTTGGAATCTCAACCTTCAGGCTTGGAGCTTCAACAAACAACTTCAAAGAGAAGATCATAGAGCACTTCTCAAAGGAAATTTTTGTTATCTTCACATCCAACCATCCGATCTTTGTAAGTATTTTTTTTCCGCATTATTACTTCGAGTATTCACATGTTTCATGCTTGTAATGATCTTGGGATGACCTTAGAAACCCAACATTACAATCCTTAAATTCTTTACAAAAACCTAAGGAAAGCCTGAGTTTTACAAATGAAATGGTCTGGTATTTTTAGGCAAAGAAAAGGCTTCCACAAATTTCTCCACCAAACACACCACCAAACATGGCACCAAATAAGGCACCAGACATGGCATAAAACACTCTTGCATGTTTGGTGGAAGTTTGACAAATTTTTATATTTTTGATAATGACTTTAGTAATTAAACATAATAGAATTTCTGATTGTTTATCAATTTCGGTCATGAAACCTTCAGAATTCGAAATTATTTTATTCTTCAAAGTTATAGATATTTGTGTCTTCTTTAATCTGGAACTTGAATCAGCGCAATCGGATATCGGATGAAACAGTTTTGGCCAAAATACGAAACTTGCAAAAAATTAAAATTTAGGACTGCATTTCGTGACGCGTATAGTAAATTTCCGTTTTCGCCATTTTTTGCTCCGGATTTCATCGTTTTAGCCCCGAGTTGATTCCATTAAGTCCTGATACTTTATTTATCTGCAAAACACATAAAAACACATCAAAACGTTCATCAAACCCGAGAAACTAAACAAAATATTAGGTAAAATGGGCGGTAAATAGTGATATATTCTCCGCTCATCAAGCCACATACTTTTCATATAGTAAAAAGACAGATCCCAAGCAAACAAGTGATCGCAAGACAATATCTAAGATTTAGTTCCATAAACAAAGGACAGCGTATTAAATTGGCATAATTTGATGGTGTAGGGTTAAGGAAATGACATTCAGGTCCTGGATTCGAATCCAATGAATACGCTTTTTTGTGAAAATTTTAGATAGCTAGAGATTTTATTTGTTCGGATAATTTAACGACAGAGTTCAAATTGTAAGATTTATAGAAAATATTAAACTAATTTGAAGCAAATTTTTATGGAAATATCATTATGAGCTCAAATATTATCATATTTCTACCCTTAGCTACAATGAGGTAGGTCCCAATACCGCTGATCAAGGGGAAGAAGGTTCTCCCAAGTCCAAGAGAGCAGCAGGACGAACCCGTGAGGCAATAACCCAAAATAATCCAAAATCATCATTATTACAATTGAATAATAAAATATTGTATAGCCGTACAAGACAACATTCAAATAAATATCATAACATTGCCAATATTTACTTAAATAAAGTAAACATCCATCTTTTATCTTCGTATTTAATTGAATGACGTACATGATTCGTTCAATGAATGAAAGATCCAAAATTAACATTATTTTGTAGTATAATTTTTTTTTTAAAAAAATAATTTTAAAAATAATTTTATAATTTTTAATAAAAACTTGTATTCACAATTGAATACTTAATTTTAATTTTTTTTTTTTATTTTTTTGGTCAAAATCTCTACTTCAAAAATTTATGTCATTGTCATATCAAGAACTTTCCAAATTTTGTTTATAATAAAAACCTTGTTCGCTGTCTAAGGGATATTGTTTCGGTCTTAGTCTTTGTATTTTATGAATAGACTAAAGTCACCTCAACTCTAATTGTGTGGAGTGTTGGCCAATTCATCTTTATGCGTTTCTACGAGGAAGCTAGTGCATGGAGACATGGAAAACAAGTTGCAATAATAAAGTACATATATTGAAAAATCCCAATTGCCCACTAATGGTTCATAGATGTTCATAAATTGCATAAATCCCAGCTAACAGGGAAAGATTAGAGTCAAGTAATTACAAATCATGTTTTTTATTTCTTAGATATTGGACCAAGGTCAGAAGATCTAGGAGAAGAACTCCGAGAATGGAGAGGAGTAGAGTAGCTCAGGAATGAGGATGAAGAACTCTAGGAATGAAGAGAGGTAGAACAACCACAAGAATGAGAACGAGCAATGAGCCTCCAAAATGAGGACAGATCTGAAAAAAATTTAGCTCACTGAGTTGAAAACCTGAAAAGGCTGCTCAGGCAAGATAAGAGCAATCCGTTAAGATGAAAATCCGAAAAAAAACTTAGGCAAAAGATAGGATGAACCTGTAGAATAAATGGACTCCCAAGAAACCGACTTGCAGGATGGTGCTTTATCTTGTCTAAATCATGAAGCGTCTCCAAACATCTGTGGAAAGCAAGCTCCAAGATCTTCATTTTGAGGATAGAAAGTTCCATCCTCTCTTGCTGGTATAGTTGGTACAAATAGCTCTGCTTCTTGGTCTTCGTCAGAGTCAGAAGAAAAATAAAAATCAAATTGAGACTGTTGGCTCGGGCTCCTGAACTGATACCTCCGATTCTTGATACTACTCAGCATCGTCCTCTGTTATGATGTCATGATGAATCTCAGGATATTCGAAGGTTTCTTCAGTATTATTTGAATTTGTTCCGTGAGATATGTGATTCAGGTTATCTATTAATTGTCTAACTTGATTTGTCATCCTCTGTATAGACGCTGTTTGACTCTGAATTTGTGCATCAAATTGAGCTTCTCGTTCCTTGAGCCAATCTTTGAGCTTGTGAATCAACTGATCTTCCTCTGATGGTTATGGTTCTTATTGAAAATCGTAGATGGATGGTGGATAAGATGGAAAATGTGATGGTTTTTCGTACCTTGAATGATTTCGATAATTCTACCACTCTGAAAGGTATATGCATTGATAGCTCAGGTGGTTACCATCGCATATCTCACATATCCCCATTGCATTTTGTGAACAAATGTAGTATTGCTTGATATCCAGTGATGATTGTTGGGCTGAACAACAGGTCTCAGAAAACCGGACTGTTTCTCCCAGAGTTAGGGTGTATCTTCTTCTAGTAAAGCTCGTAATCTTGCAGTCTCCCAACGAATATCTATGTCAACCACCTGAAAAATAAAAGAAAGAAATAAAAATTATAGATAAAAATAAAGAAAATTAGATACAAGTAAATTAGGTAGCTTCAAAATTAACAACTCAAGAAATACAAGTCCCCGGCAACGGCGCCAAAAACTTGACCGGCATAATTACACTCGTATAACGCAAGCGCACGTATCGTTCAAGTAGTATAAAAATATCGATCCCACAATGACTTAATTTATACTGTTGTTATTAATTATTGATACTATTTATTTACAGGTATCTAATTAAAAGAGAAGAGAATGGTTGCTTGATTGGTTGGTTGAATGTGGATTTGATAAATAAATAACATAAATAAATACACAAAAAAAAATACTAAGGAAAATAAATAAAATATACAAATATTTAGGGTTACGATTCCACACAATATTATTCTAATGATGAATTTTATTTTCTTATACATGTGAAATAAATTAGTTTGCTAGCTTGGAACACGAAGATATGCAAAAGCCTCATCTGACGTCAGTTGCAAATACCCAAAGTAATCGATTAATCATATTCATATGTTAACCAAGTTACATGAATTCATTAAGTTCAAGTTCCAATTATGGCTACCCACGCCCGACAGGTATATTCTTATCCTATAAGGAAATCTATTAAAGGGTTATCTATCCTCAAGGAAGATTGTGAGCTATTGAATCTAAGGCTGAAATCTAAAATCCATTTTCCAAGTTCATTTTAAGTTTACCACATCAATCTTATTGGTGATCAAGCAACAAGAAGCATTAAAGTTAAGATTCAATAAAAAAAAACTAAAGAATTACCCAATATATAATTAAATAAATTATTAAGCATGTGAATATTGTGTTTCATCACTTCCCTAGAATAAAAATAAAATACAAGGGTTAGGGGATTCAACTTTACTAATTCTAATTTAGAAATCTCTCTTATTATAATATAAATATTATCAATGATATTACCAACCGACCATACATGCGGTATCCTCATTAAGTCAGATTATCAATTAAGTCCAACCGACCATAAAGGCGATGTTATCATTTGTCCATAAACCAGCCATATCGGTGGTAATCATCTGTCACCTAAAGACCGACCATATAGGCGGTATCACATTATGTCAAATAAATAAAACCAGCCATTAAGGCAGTAATCATTTAATTTAAATTATAATTTTCATATTATAATTAAGGGAGATTGATCTAAACTAAAATAATAAAAGTTTCGACTTTCCCCCAGCGGAAATCTAACTACAAAACATAAAAGAAAAGAAAAGAAACTTTTACTATTACTGAAAATAAAAATACATAATTTAAATTATAAAAAATAAACAAACAAAATGCAATCCTTAAATTCATTACAAAAAGCTAAGGAAAACCTGAGTTTTACAAATGAAATGACTTGGTATTTATAGGCAAAGAAAAGGCTTCCACCAATTTCTCCACCAAACACTTCACCAAACATGGCACCAAACATGGCACTGCATGTTTGGTGGAAGTTTGACAAATTTTTATATTTTTGATAATGACTTTAGTAATTAAACATAACAGAATTTCGGATTATTTATCAATTTCAGTCATGAAACCTTCAGAATTCGAAATTATTTTAGTCTTCAAAGTTGTAGATCTTTGTGTCTTCTTTAATCTAGAACTTGAATCAGCTTAATCGGATATCACATGAAAAAGTTATGGCCAAAATACGAAACTTGCACAAAATTAGAATTTAG
>SKCR01053651.1:0-33867 GCA_019454045.1 Zanthoxylum bungeanum | reverse complement strand
CCTAGATCAAATCTCTCACTTTCTCTCTCCCGCTAGCACTAATATTTCTTCTACCCGTTACACTACACTTCTAAAGAAACCTCATTTACATTGAGGGGAATAGGTGAGAAGAGAATACAAAGAATATGAGATAAGGCTGGACTCGCAGGTCCAATTAATAAATCGAATTTATTACAACAATTCTAAAATCGCCCCACCCTTCTAATATCCATCCGATATACATTATTCAAAGATCACAACCATGTATTCATACAAGCGTGTTATCAATCAATCAAATTAATTAATCTTGATAATTAGTGATCATCCAATGTTCAAACAAAGATTTGATTTTGTTCGAGTCAAACTCGTATTGCGAACACGTACTCAAAGTACGATTTCTACGAATTAAATTAAATTACATAATTAAATCCAATTTAATACGCATTTAATTCTAATTCATTATTTAATTCCAAATTAAATATTACACTTTATAAAATAAACCTTTACGACTTAAATTCCAAATTTAATCGTTACGGTCTCAAAGCCCGATTAATATCCAATATTAATTTAATTAAAGTCCAATGGGCTTTTAATTAATTTCTTGAGGCGTGGACTTTTGGTCAACTCGGGTCAAACCCGCAACCAAAGTTCAATCCGGGAGTTACCCCATAAGCCTTTAAATTAATTTGGCCCATTAGGCCCAATTAAACTTTAAAGGTTCATTAGTCGCATTTGGGCCTTTTGGAAGCGGTTTTGGGCCTAATTGGATCCAACCAATTTTGGCCTAAACCAACTTTGTACAACAAAGTCCAATAAACCCAATAACAACTTAAAGACGCCCAAATCCAATTTTAAGCCCAATAATTTAATTTCAAAATTCCAAATTTTCCAATTAAATTACCTAAAGTGTATAGCATTATTAATTACCCAAATCAAAGTTTCCAAAACACTAATTTGTCAAATTAATCATGCTTATCATCAACTAATCATATCCAACATAATTGATCAAAATCAAACCCAATTAATACATGCTAAAGTCTCAGCCATAAGGGGAAAAAATGCCCAAATCAAATTCAATCCAATTGAACCCAATAAAACATAAATTCAACATCCCCAAATGATTTCTAAGTCATCCAATGAACAAAAAATCAAAAATCCAAGACATTAGGGCACTTGCCAATTCGGCCATCACAAGCAAATTGGGGAAAATTGTTCCAAACACTTTTTCATCAAATTGATCTAATCAATCATCAATTAAACAACATTCAAGCATTCTAAATCATCCAATTTCATTAAACATGCTCAAAATCAAGTTTACCCAAATTTGTCATGCCCAAAATTTGGGGAAAAATGGATCCAACCAAATTTCATGAAATTGATTATGCACAACATCAATTTAACCTCATTCAAGCATACTATACTAAACATTTAATCATTAATGCTCAAATGAGTTTACCCAAATTAAAGTTTTGGCCAACATTAAGCAAATTGGGGAAAATCAATCCAATTAATTTTTTTTTTATCAAATTGATTACATAAACTCTAATTTATTCATATACAAGAATTCTTAAACAAACAATTTGTTAAAATCATGCTTAAATAAAAAACCCCCAATTTTGCTCAAGAACCCTAATTCGTTTTATGCAACCAATAGCTCATGATACCATTGTTGAGTTTCAATCAAGTCCCAAGGATCACAAACATGCATAAAAACGAGTTGAATACAACCAAGGAGTAAGGCGGAATTCATACTCACATAAATGGGTTTTGATGAAATGAAGAATACAAGCCTTCAAGCTCCCTCCATAAGCTCGGCAATAGCTTCCTCATGCAGTGGACTGCTCGGTTGGTGACTGGTTTGCCTCCTCCATGTTCGGCCATTGAAGACTCCATGGAAACTCAAAGCTTCAAGCTCCAAAAATAAATCCAAGCTCACAAATTCGTTTCCCTATCACCATAATATAACCCATGTGTGTGCTAGCACTACTCTTCTTCATTTGCTTCTCAAAATTTCGGTCAAACCAGAAATTTGGAGAAGAAATCGGCTTGAAACCGTGAAGAAAAAGAGAAAAGAGAGGGAGAGAAAAAATTTTAGTTTATATATTTATTTTATTTTCCAAAAACAAAAACAAATATATAAATCATTTTCATATATATATATCAAAAGTCAAAAAGTAAAGTTTATTAATGCTTTTTCCAACAACCAATCACTTCTACTTTTTACTTTAAGTCACATCACATCACTTTAATAAAGTGACATGTTGTCAAGTCACATCACTCAAAGTGACAATTGATTTGACGCATGATGTGACTAACGATTTGACGCTTGATGTGACTTGCGTGCCGCACTCGAATTCGAAATGCGAATGCGCTCGCAATCACTCTCGGGCTCGGGTTCGCTAATTCCAAATTAACGAATTTTCCGTCGCGTCGTAATTAAATGATTACGCCTAGCGAATTCACTATTCACGTCGCTAACGAATTAATTCTAAATTAATTCGTTCGCCCGAATTAAAATCTAATTTTATTTCGCGTCGAAATCCAATTTCTAATAATATATCAAATATATTATTTTATCGATTAATTCCAAATTAATCGTTCTCTCTCTTTAATTAATATTTTATCCCAGATAAAATATCTCCGCAATTAATCCCAGATTAATTTTCTCTCTCTTCTAATTAATCCCATTTATTAAAGTGCGAGTTATACATCATCGGTGAATCTTCAGGAAGCGACCCATGAGATCTCCGGATATGTTGGCAGTAAATACGGTCGTCGGATTATCCGAACACGTAAGTACCTCGTACTACGTTTATACCGATTTACAAGACAAGGTTGGCTTCTAGCAAAGCGCCATGCCTACCCAATTCTCCAGAAATATTCTTACAGGAATATATAGATCTGTATCAAGCGTAGTCTACCGTAGTATTGTGTATATCGGCCCAGTATCGGATAGTCACGTGCTAGGCCTGGGCCTGGATTTGTGTCTGCCCCGTACGAAGCACATATCGGATGTCTGGTAACTAGTCTCTATAATCGGATATATATGACCTTGTCATAATATCCCGATGGCCGCGAAGCACTTAAGAGCACTAATACTGTATCTTGCGTGACATCATCTCCAATATGACTGAAGTGTTACTTCCGTCTTGACATCACATCCAATACACTACGACTCTCTGATAAACCCGGAAGCGGTGTACGCAGAACCGGTTAAAGCCCTGTACCACCAAGACCAAAGTCTATCGATTATCATAAGTATTAGCGATGTAAGTCTCAGGTTAAGACCATACACACCTACCTTGATTTCGGCCTCCCATAGACACATAGTCATAATACCAATGGGATTCCGAGGGGTCTATCCAGAGCGAAGCTGTTTCCCGTACCATCGGTGAAACACAACCTCCTATCGCACTTGCATAAGTATCCAATACTTAAATATATGAGAACTATGCCGTTGTGCCCTCACAACGCGTACAAGTGCAATACTAGCCTATTCCGTATTATCGATGTCCTGTCTCGATAATACTCCGGCTAGGGATATTTAATGATTAATCCTTCGTGGACTGATATTGTCTCATATCATCTCAATCCAGGAACTAATCATATGGACCTCTCTTCATTTATACATATATGATGATCTAATCACAAATGATGAGAGTACAATTTCCTTGTCACATAGTTAATTTGTACAACAACACCGTGATCTGTACAAATAGTGACGCTATGGGTCATATTATCCAACAAAGTAACTATCAAATAGTCGCAAGTTCCGATATCAAATATCAAAACAATCGTTAACTAATATTTTAAATAACTAGTCGGGATATCTGATATCCAATACCTATAGTTGTAGTATTGTGAAAATCGATATTTTCTATACACAACTAACGCATCTCTTTTATTTAGCTTTACTATTTGCATTCAACTATCCACAATAATTGTAAATAATTGATCAGCAAATTGTGTCAGACACATTGCCTCTAAAGGTAATTAAAGCTAAGAAACGTCATTACTAGATAAACAAATACCTAATGGGGCTTTATAATGCCAGTCAAGAATCTCGAGACATGAACTAATTCAAGTCAATTCTTAATACATAAGAAACTATTCTCTCTAAAGTATTATATCCTAAAAGGGATATCTATCTAGATTATCTATCATGACTTAGAAATTAAGTCATTAACCATCTTGATTTTTTAAGAAAATCATAACAGTAGTTCCCGATGGTTTAGACCAATCTAATAATATCCTAGTCTAGTAGTATTTAGAACCTATTCTAGAATTAACTGCAACCAAGAGTCAAGTCAGATAACATATCATAATATGCGTGCAGTGAATTAAAAGTTTAATTCTCTCTAATATAGATTAAGGAAAACAAACAAGCGGCAATTTCCATAATAATACACACTGCCTAAGTTAAGGAATTTTTAAACTTAGCAGTGCCTCCCACTATTTTACGTAATACCGTAATCCCCAACGAAAAAATGAGAATTCAATAATTAAATCGAATTCCATAATGGGAAGAGTACCCCATGAATATATTTCGACTTACAGCAGGGCACTGACCGGCGTAAACACACACGTATAACGCAAGCGCACGTATCGTTCAAGTAGTATAAAAATATCGATCACACGAGGACTTAATATCTAATCTATTAATTTTATGAGGTCAAATGATTACTAGTATCTAACAGGTTGATTGATTGATTTGAAAGGGTGACGATTCTAAATTTAAAAGAAAGTAAATAAAATTGTCGAAAATAGGTTTTCAGAAAATTCAATATTAAAAACTATCTAGGG
Organism: Zanthoxylum bungeanum; assembly: GCA_019454045.1. Taxonomy (NCBI): domain Eukaryota; kingdom Viridiplantae; phylum Streptophyta; class Magnoliopsida; order Sapindales; family Rutaceae; genus Zanthoxylum; species Zanthoxylum bungeanum. Next base: position 29,085 of record SKCR01053651.1, on the reverse strand, counting down.
TTGTGATTTCTTCCAATATCATTTTAAAGATGAAGTGGTTATCTTAAAGTTGGGTAATATATTGATTTATTAACCTGGAACACTAAATTATGTGTAAGCCTCTGTCGATGGTCAGACACAAATACCCAGTTTAACCCAATTGAACCATATGTCTATGTCAATCAAATTATCTGGATTCATTAAGTTTAAGTTCCAATTATGGCTACCCCCCCCGACAGGTATATTCATATCCTTTAAGGAAATCTATTAAAGGGTTATCTATCCTCAAGGAAGATCGTGGAGTATTGAGTCTAAGGCTGAAACCTAAAATCTCTATGTCTAGTTCATTTTAGATTTACCAGATCAATTTTATTAATGGCCAGTTAATGAAAAAGCATTAAGATTAAGACTCAATAAATAAATCTTTATATTACCCAAGCTATAATCTAACCCCTTATAAAACCGTGATATTAAAAGTCATCACAACCCCATATAACTAATTTAGTTACAACACATAACAAGGGCTAGTAAAAACTTGAAAATAAAAGACATAAAGTAAAAATGCGGTAAAGTAAATACTGAAAAGTAAATTACAATAAAATAAAATGCTAAGGTAAAAGGAATTACTTTTACTACTACCAATTTAGATATCTCTCATAATATAATATATAAACTTGTGATAACATTACCAACCAGCCATATAGGTGGTATCCTGATTAAGTCAAATTAAGTCCAACCAGCCATTAAGGCGGTAAAAAGATTTGTCCATGAACCTGCCATATAGGCAGCAAGAAATTTTAATTACCAACCGACCAATCTGGCGGTATCCTTTTTAAGTCAATATTTTAAATAGTGAATATATTATATTTAAGGGAGATTAATCTAAATAGAAATAGTAAAAGAATTACCTTTCACCCTAACTGGGGAAGTTACCTCCTCATGGTAAATAGTAAGAAATGTATAAAGTAAAAAAAAAAATTACTATTATTACAAATGTAATTAAAATTAATTACAAAACTAAAAAAATAAAAAACTAAAAATTAAAATAAAGTAGAGAGAGAAACTCTCGCTTTACATTAAAGAGATGAGAGAGTGGTACAACTAAAACTGAAATTTGAAGCTCTATTTATAGGCCCAGATAGGCTTCCAGCGTCGCGACGCCAAGGCCTTTGGCATCACTATGCCAGCTTCTGTCAACGTGGCATGCTCTGGTTCGTCGGTTTGCAGATTCTGGATAAGCTGATAAGGTGACACGTGGCGAGGTGGTTGGGCTTCAATTATTATGACACGTGGCGGCTTCTGATTGGTCGATGAGATTCTTATCCGCCACGAGTCAGATAAGGATTAGATACTCAATGATTGATGTTGACATGGCGCTGACGTGGCGGTGACATGGCGACACGTGGGAAAAAGACTGTCGGCACTGTAGGATTGCGACACGTGGCACTTCCTGATTGGCTGATGATGACATGGTGGTGAGGTGGCAGTTTGACTTGGTCACCTGGTGATGTGGCTGATGACGCCGCAATGACGTGGAGTGACACATGGCACACGTGGCGATGATGACTGTTGGCACCGTAGGATGCTGACACGTGGCACGGCGCATGTTAGCAGATCGGCTGTGATGGTGACACATGGCACGGCACACGTTAGCAAAGTCAAACTTTTCTCAGATTCTGATTTGTGGACCCGGCGCACGTTAGCACTGTTCGGCGCACGTTAGGCGTCGCGACGCTGAAGGTCTTGGCGTCGCGACGCGGGATTTTACCAAAATGCCATTTTCGTCCAATTTTCACTGTTTTGGCCCAAATCACCTCCAGAATGTCCTGAAACTTTATTTATCTACAAAATAACACAAAACACATCAAAATATTCACAAAACTCAAGAAACTATACAAAATATTAGGTTTAAATGAGTGGGAAATAGTGATAGATTTACCAATCATCACACCCTCAAACCTAACATTTTGCTAGTCCTCGAGCAAAATATAAAATAACCTAAATAAATTAACTAAGACACTTTCGTAGGGATCACGGTTGCATTTAGCGTATGCAACAAGCCTTTAAACCCCCAGGTGTCCCTAGTGGACGAGTTGTAGTCTCGTGAGGATTTACAGCAATGATACCCACAAATATTTTACAAAAGTAAAAAGGTAGTAAAACTAATGCACACAAAAGCAAAAAGACAAGCGAAAATAGAATAAAGATGTTAGTGACTAATCATGTGAAACTTCTACTCCAAGTTACTAGTTGTTTTGTTTTATTCTAAATTACTAAATAAGTAAATTCTTCGATTATTTTTACCATTCTTCATAACATAGCCAACAAAATATTAAACAACTTATTTTTGCCCACAACAGTCATAAGTGCAGTTGATAAGAGAGTAATATTTTTGTCCTAAAGTTCTATCAGATTTCACACCTTTTTGTAGCAATGGAATAATTTTTCTCATTTTTCTGATTTTTTCTTTGATTTTTCTCTATTTTTTATTTATATACAATATCTTTCGTCTATGTAGCGAGTGTTGGGTCGGTGACTCCCAAAACAGTTGGCTTTAGGGCACCAGGTGTTAAGACACCCCTACGGACTTAATTACTCAGACTTCAGATATATATATTTTTGCAACATCTTCGATCCATGTAACGAGCTTTGGGCCAGTGACTCCCAAACCAGTTGGCTTTAGGGCACTAGGTGTTAAAACACCCTTACAGACTTAATAACTCGGATCTCAGACGTTTTTTTTTTTTTTTTTTACTCCATTGTTTTTTGAGATGTTTCCTCCAATTAAACTAGAGCACTGAATATTACAAACTTTTCAATTTTAGCTCATGTTCGTATGTTACTATATATGTTGATAATATCTGACAACTGAGCATATGAAGATCCATTTTAGTCTGTTTTAAGGAGAATTCACAAATTAAATAATTCAAAATGAAAAAACAAAAATTAACTTATTTCGAAATAGGTTTGAGATACGTCTCAGGAGTGGAAACTCCTTACTCAACTATCTCTTACCAATTTCACCTTTTTTAGTCAAATAACAATGCAAAATATTTTGGTAATTTTTGAAAATTTTCCAATTTTTTGTATTTTTCGAAAAATTTTGGACTAAAAATAAGAATAACACACAAACTAAAGATAAGATACTGATCAACTAATTCCCTCCCCCAAACCTAAATGAGACATTGTCCCCAATGTCTTAAACAGTAGAAGAAGAGTTTATAAAATAATACCTGGTTAGCTGAAAATTTACAAGAAATTAAAGGTTAAGATCCAGATTAACACGACGCCTCTTACCACGATCGTCCTCGGACCAATTTATCTTTGAAATGATAGGGTCAACTTGTGGTTCATAGGCTATGAGTTGGTCTATTAGATCCGGAGCAGTTCTGGCAGTAAAGAAGAGTTTTTTTAAAGGTTTTGACACGAACCCATTTCTCCGAGCATCATCAAGAAACACACAAAGAAAATCATAAAATCCATCAACGTTGAGTAGTCCGATGGTTTCTGGTGTATGTTCAGGTTCGCCCAAGATAATACTATAAAAATTTCCTCCAATGTACCCAAGCCACCTGGCAAAGCGATAAAAGCATCAGCACGGTTAATCATTTCTACCAGTCTTTCAGACATACCTGGCATGATCAGTTCCTCTCCGTTTGATGATCTAATAAGATTTACCTCTGCCAAGGATTTTGGGATGATTCCCAAAACGTGACTGCCTCCTTCCTGTACAGCCTTTGAAACGATCCCCATAAGTCCGAGATTGCCTCTGCCATATATTAAGTGCATATTCCTTGCAGCTAAGACTCGACCCAATTCCTGTGCTGCTTCTACGTATTGTGGTTTAGTTCCAACACTACTACCGCAAAACACACAGATGTTTTCAACTCGTGTTCTTGAAGTGGCTTCCATTTTTTATGCATTTCTTTCTCAACTCTGGATGCCTTCAAAAGTGTAATGACGGGCTGAATTTATAGTACCTGAAAAGGGTGAGTAAAAATAGCACAAGTATCTTCCAGATGACGATTAGTAGGAAATAATATCGTGATAGTCAAAAAGGTCTGGATCCTGTCGGAGAAAATAAAAGAAAACAACAAAACAAATCACAATTATTAAGAAAAGAAAAAGAGATATAATATTTACAAGAAAAGTAACGACTTGATTAACGTCTATGCGTTAGGGACAAGCTTCCCATCCAATTTTCTTATAAATTGGTAAACATGGTCTTTTTTAGTCAGATTCCCAAGACTTAACAGTTGTCTTTCCTTTTGGAATTGTGTATATAACATGCGAATTTCATGATACACACATCCACTGGGATGCGTCTCAAGAGTTTTAGATATGTCATCCAAAGACTCCTGACCGGCGTAAACACACACGTATAACGCAAGCGTACGTATCGTTCAAGTAGTATAAAAAGTATCGATCCCACGAGGACTTAAAACCTTTTGTTATCAATTTATTGGGCCAAATGATTACTAGTATCTAACAAGTTGTTTGATTGATTTGGAATGACGACGATTCTAAATTTAAAGACAAATAACTAAAATTGCTTAAAAGTAGATTTTAAGGAAATTCAATATTAAAAACTATCCAGGGTTGTGATTTATTTCAATATTATTTAAAAGATGAAGTAGTTATCTTATAGTTGGGTAAAATATCAATTTATTAACCTGGAACACTAACTTATGTAAAGGCCTCTTCCGATGGTCAATTACAAATACCCAGTATAACCAATTGAACCATATTACTATGTCAACCACATTACATGGATTCATTAAGTCTAGTTCCAATTATGGCTACCCCCGCCCTACAGGTATATTCCTATCCTGTAAGGAAATCTATTAAAGGGTTATCTATCCTCAAGGAAGATCGTGGGCTATTGAGTCTAAGGTCTTAAACTTAAAATCCCTATGTCTAGTTCATTTTAAGTTACCTAATCAATTAATTAATGGCCAGTTAATTAAAGAGCATTAAGATTAAGACTCAATAAATAAATCTTTAATTTACCCAAACTATAATCTAACCCTTATAAACCAGTTTAATTGAAATTCATCACAACCCTAGATAACTAACTTAGCTACGACACATAATTAGGGCTAAAAACTTAAAAGACTTAAAATAAAATTGCATAAGTAAATGCAGTAAAATAAATGCTGAAAATGAATTAATAAAAATTGCTAAGGTAAAAAGGAATTACTTCTACTATATACTAATTAGATTTCTCCCATAATATAATATAAGCTTTGCAAAACATTTTCATCAGCCATATAGGCGGTATTTTGATTTAATTAGTTTAAAAACAACCAGCCATAAAGGCGGAATCATTTTAAAAACAACCAGCCATAAAGGCGGAATCAAAATAACCAGCCATATAGGCGGAATGAAAATAAACCAGCCATAAAGGCGGAACTTAAAATAAACCAGCCATAAAGGCGGAATTAAAATAAACCATCCATAAAGGCGGAATATGAATTTTATTACCCACCGACCAATCTGGCGGTATCCTGATTAAGTCAATTTAAAACTTGAATATATTATAATTATGGGAGAATAATCTAAGAAGTAATAGTAAAAGAATTACCTTTTACCTTAACAGAGGGAAGTTACCTCCTCATAATGAGTAGTAAAAACTGTAAAATAAAGAAAGTAAATTATTATTATACAGAACTTAGTTAAAAATTACAAAAACTAAATAAAAAGAACTTAGAGAGAGAGAAACTCCCTAATTACATAGGATTTGGGAGAGGAAATGGTACAACAAAAACTGAACCATCGCGCTCTATTTATAGGCGCGGATGGGGTGCGCGCATCGCGACGCTGGCTGCGCGTCGCGCCGCGCGCTACAGTGAGACGTGGCTCAATCCTGGCTTGACACGTGGCGAGGCGGCAAAGAGATCCGATGACGTGGCACTGTTCATGACGTCATCGCTTACGTCATGCTGACGTGTCAACTGTTCATGACGTCATTGCTTGCGTCATGCTGATGATGTGGAAGGCGACGTGGCGACACGTGGGGCGGCGGCCGTCCGAGCAATGAGATTTCGACACGTGTCACGCTGTGATTGGCTTATGATGACGTGGCATGTTGACTCGGTTGACTTGCTGACGTGGCTGCTGATGTGGACGATGATGTGGCGACACGTGGCATGACACGTTGGGCGGTGGCCGTCCGAGCAATGAGATTTCGACACGTGGCACGGCGCATTTTAGCATCTCCGTTGTGATGGTGACACGTGGCACGGCGCACGTTAGCAAAGTCAACTTTTCTCAGATTCTGATTTTGTGGACCCGGCGCATTTTAGCAACTTTGGCGCAGGCTGGGCGTCGCGACGCCAAAGCTATGCGCGGCGCGACTCGCTGAAGACTGAAATATTCCAGTTGGTGCATTTTTGTCCGATTTGCCCCAAATTGCTTCCAGTGCTGTCCAAACTTTATTTATCTGCAAAATAACAACAAAACACATCAAAACGTTCATAAATCTCGAGAAAACATACAAACATTAGGTCAAATGAGTAGGAAATAGTGGTATAAATACCACTCATCACACCCCCAAACCTAACATTTTGCTAGTCCTCGAGCAAAACAGAAAATAAAATAACATGAAAATAAAATTTAACTAAGCCACTTTCGTAGGGATCACGGTTGCATTTAGCGTATGCAACAAGCCTTTAAACCCCTAGGTGTCCCTAGTGGACGAGTGTAGTCTCGTGAGGGTTTACAGCAATGATACCCACAAACATTTTACAAAGTAAAAATGTAATAAAACTAATGCACACAAAAGCAAAAAGACAAGCGAAAAGAGAAAGTTAGTGACTAATCAGGTGAAAATTCTTCTCCAAGTTACTAGTTGTGTTTGTTTCTTTCTAAATTACCGAATAAGTAAATTCTCCGATTATTTTTACCATTCTTCATATACACAGCTAACAAAATTAATCAACTCATTTTTGCCCACAACAGTCATAAGTGCAGTTGATAAGAGAGTAATATTTTTGTCTTAAAGTTCTTTCAGACTTCACACCCTTTTTTTGTAGCAATGGAATAATTTTCTGATTTTTCTGATTTTTTCTTGATGTTTTCTCTATTTTTTATTTATATACAATACCTTCCGTCTATGTAGCGAGCTTTGGGTTGGTGGCTCCCAAACCAGTTGGCTTTAGGGCACCAGGTGTTAAGACACCCCTACGAACTTAATTACTCAGACTTCAGATATATATAGATTTTTGCAGCATCTTCGATCCATGTAACGAGCTTTGGGCCAGTGACTCCAAACCAATTGGTTTTAGGGCACTAGGTGTTAAAACACCCTTACAGACTTAATAACTCGGATCTCGGACGTTTTTTTTTTTTTTTTTTTTTTTTTTTTTTTTTTTTACTCCATCACTATTTAGAGATGCTTCCTCCAATTAAACTATAGTACGGAATATTACAACTTTTCAATTTTTAGCTCATGACTGTATGTTCCATGGAAGTTCATAATACCTGTCAACTGAACATATGAAGATTCATTTTAGTCAGATTTATGGAGAATTCACAAATTAAATAATTTAAAAGGAAATAAACAAAAATAACTTGTTTTGAAATAAATGGTTTGAGATACGTATCAGGAGTGAAAATTCCTTACTCAGCTACCTCTTACCAATTTCACCTTTTTAATCAAAATAAAAACAAAAAAAATGCAAAATATTTTTGTAATTTTTGAAAATTTTTAATTTTTTTTGTATTTTTCGAAAATTTTTGGACTAAAAATAAAAATACACACAAACTAAAAACAAGGTACTAATCAACTAAATCCCTCCCCCAAACCTAAATGAGACATTGTCCCCAATGTCTTAAACAGTAAAAGGAGAGATAGAAGGTTGTACCTGGTTAGCTGAAATCTACAGGAAATTAAAGGTTAAGATCCAGATTAATTCGACGCCTCTTACCACGATCGTCCTCAGACCAATTATCTTTGATATGATAGGGTCAACTTGTGGTTCATAGGCTATGAGTTGGTCTATTAGATCCGGAGCAAGTCTGGCAGTGAAGAGGAGGTCTTTCATAGGTTTTGACACGAACCCATTTCTCCGAGCATCATCAAGAAACACACAAAGAAATCATAAAATCCATCAACGTTGAGTAGTCCAGCGGTTTCTGGTGTATGTTCAGGTTCGCCCAAGATAGAACTATAAAAATTTCCTCCAATGTACCCAAGCCACCTGGCAAAGCAATAAAAGCATCAGCACGGTTAATCATTTCTACCAAACGTTCAGACATACCTGATACGATCAGTTCCTCTCCGTTTGATGATCCAATAAGATTTGCCTCTGCCAAGGGTTTTGGGACGATTCCCAAAACATGACTGCCTCCTTCTTGTACGGCCTTTGAAACGATCCCCATAAGTCCAAGATTTCCCCCGCCATATATTAAATGCATATTCCTTGCGGCTAAAACTCGACCCAATTCCTGTGCTGCTTCTATGTATTGTGGTTTAGTACCAACAGTACTTCCACAAAACACACAAATGTTTTCAACTCGTCTTCTTGAAGTGGCTTCCATTTTTTTTATGTATTTCTTTCTTGACTCTGGATGACTTCAAAGGTGCAATGATGAGTTGAATTTATAATACCTGAAAAGGGTGAGTAAAAATAACACAAGTATCTTCCAAAGGACGATTTGTAGCAAAATAGTGAAATAGATCGTGATAGTCAACAAGATCTGGATCCTGTCGGAGAAAAAGTAAACAACAAAACAAATTAAAATTATTAGGAAAAGACAAAGAAATATAATATATACAAAATTTTCAGCTTGATTAACGTCTATGCGTCAGGGACAAGCTTCCCATCCAATTTTCTTATAAATTGGCAAACATGGTCTTTTTTAGTCAGATTCCCAAGACTTAACTGTTGTCTTTCTTTTTGAAATTGTGTATGTAATCTGCGAAATTCTATGTGAACATATCCACTGGGATGCGTCTCAAGAGTCGAAGATATATCATCTAAAGACTCCTTACTCAAGCCATCCCTAATGAATTTAATTTTGTCTTCGCGATTATCAGACACCATTCCTAAAGAACGACAACGAGTGTTGCAATTCCAACGTGCACATTTGTAACAAACACCCATTGTTTAGCTCTTCGTTTCTTTGCATAGGTGCTTCTTCCAAAACCAGGCAAGTGTGAAATAAAAGAGTCAGAAGATTCACCTGCCAATCGGACTCGTGCTTCAATTACCCAACGAATGTCATTGGGAACACCATAGATTGTCAGTAACCTCATCCGTTCTAAGCGAGCTTTGTAGACTTTCATCAGAGATTTTTGAGGGAGAGAAGGAAATTGCTTGTGAAGATTTGCGAGAGCTTCTTCCATCTTGAAATGACTTAATCTGCAAAAACTAAACACACAAAATTAAATCACACTAAATCACAATATATACAAAAATTGCATGGGTTGCCTCCCTGCGAGCGCTAAGTTTAAAGTCGTCAGCTAGACGTGACTTCCTGAAGTTTATGCTGGATTGGAAAGTGTGACACTTTCTTTTTGTCGCTCCAATGATCTCCCCCAGTAGTGCTTGACACGCTTGTTTTTCACTTTGAAAGTTTTGTTGGAGTCAGGATCATTTATCTCAATGGTTTTGTCTGGTAAAACCTTAGTGATTAGGAATGGACCTGACCACCTTGATTTTGACTTCCATGGGAAGAATTTCACTCCTGATTTATTGAACAATACCTTCTGCCCTGGTTCCAGTTGTATGCGTACTAACTTCTCATCATGTCTTTTCCTGGCCTTTTCTTTGTATATATGGCATTTTAAAAGGCTGAATGTGAAATTCCTCCAATTCATTGAGTTGGTGGAACTGTTTCTCTTCTGTTGCTTGTAGGACAAGACTTGGCATTTCGATTGCACAAAACCCTTTATCATCAGTCTCCACAGGCAATTGACATGCCTTAGGTTTGTTGGTAGAACTTTGTTTGCGTCAGAGTTCTGGATGGTATGGTGTATCACATCAAGTCTGAAACATTCTTCCTTCTTTTCATCATCTGGGAAATTTATGGCTTTGAAAACATTGAATGTTACTTCTTGGTCCTGTACCCTCATGGTTAGTTCTCCTTTCTGTACATCATAATGGTCCGACCAGTAGCCAAGAATGGTCTCCCAAGGATGATTGGCACATCTGCGTCTTCCTCCATGTCAAGGACAATAAATCTGCTGGAAAAATGAATTTATCAACTTTTACCAGCACATTTTCAACTACACCTCTTGGAAATACGAGCGTTCGATCAGCAAGTTGCAGTGAGACTGAGGTAGGCATTGTTTCTCGATTTTTCAGTTTCGATTTGCAGTTCCTGTAATAGAAAAGGCATTAAGTTAACACTTGCACCTAAATCACATAAAGCCTTACCGAAATTATGTTCTCCTATGATGCATGGAATGGTGAAACTGTCAGGATCTTTCAACTTCGGCGGAAGTTTCCTCTGAATGATGGCGCTGCATTCTTCTGTCAAAGCTACTGTTTCGTAATCTCCCAATCTCCGTTTTCGTGAAAGAATATCTTTCATGAATTTGACATAACTGGGCATTTGTTCCAAGGCTTCTGCAAATGGTATGTTAATGTGCAGCTTTTTGAAATCTCCAAGAAACGAGCAAACTGTTTGTCCAGTTTGTTTTCTGAAGACGTTGAGGAAAAGGTGGAGGTGGAGTGATCTGTTCTTTTTCTTTTTCTTTTTCCTTTGCTTCTTTTTCTTTTGCTTCTTTTTTTTCCATCTGTGGAACTGCATCTTTTGGAACTTCCTCAGCAGCTGTTTTGACTCCAACATCTTTGTTGATTTCAGTACCACTACTCTTTAACATAATGGCATGACATTGCTCCTTCCCCATATTCCTTGGATTTGGTTCAGTGTTGCTAGGAAGGGTTCCTGGGCGGTCTGTAGCTCTGAGCATTGGCCAGTTGTCCGATTTGATTCTCCAGTGCTTTGATGGAAGCTGATTGGCTCTAAATCATGGCTTCATATCTCTTTAATTGAGCTAGCATTTCTTCCATTCCTGGTTCATTTGCCTGCGTCTGGCTTTTGTTCTGTTGCTGGAATCCAGGTGGTGGATAGTTCTGCTGTTGCCCCTGAATTGTTGCTCCATGAAAAATTAGGATGATTCCTCCACCCTGGGTTGTAGGTGTTGGAATATGGATTGTTCCCTGTCTGTTGAAATTGTTGACATAATTTACCATCTCTGCATGTTGTTGTGGTTCTGGTACTCCTCCATATGGTGAACTTGTGAATCCAGTGGTGCTTTGAGTGTTGAGAGTCTCCATAAATTTGCATATCTGGTCCAGCTTGGTGTTGACTGCTGTATTAGCTCCAACTTCATATATTCCTGCAATTCTTTGAATCAAACTTCTTTCTGTTGGCCACAAGGAGTTGTTGTTGGCCATTTCTTTCAATTAGGTCCCAAGCTTGATCTTCTCCTTTTGCCATTAAAGCTCCTCCAGCAGCAGCATCGATTGTGGTTCTCATCAGTCCAGAAAGTCCATTGTAGAAAGTCTGGACTTGAAGCCATTTTGGAATCTCATGGTGAGGACATTTCCGGAGCAAATCCTTGTATCTCTCCCAAGCTTCGTACAAGGATTCTGAATCTTGCTGCACAAAGGATGTGATGTCATTTCTCAACTTTGCAGTTCTGGCTGGTGGAAAGTATTTTGCAAGGAATTTTGTAGCAAGAGTGTTCCAGGTTGTGATTGATCCTACTGGTAGTGAATGTAGCCATGCTTTTGCTCTGTCTTTCAGGGAATATGGGAAAACTCTCAACCTCATAGCTTCTTCATCTCCTCGGTTGTAATTGAATGTGCCGCGGACTTCTAGGAAGTTGCTGATGTGGGCATTAGGATCTTCAATTGCATTTCCCCCAAACTGAACTGTTTGCTGAATCATCTGAATGCAAGTTTTGATGTCACCTGCATTTGCTGGTAAAGGAGGAAGTACAATACACGAAATGAGGCCATCTACCACCGGAATGGTTCTGTCTCGAATGGGAATTGGTGGTGCAACCTCCAAAGGTTCAGGTTCCATGTTGACTAAAGCTTCTTGGCCTTCTCGCCTTTCCCTTCTCAACTGTCTGATAGTTCTTTCAATTTCTGGGTCAAGCGGTCGGAATTCAAAGCTTCTGGTTCGTCTCATGAAGTGTCTTGAGAACCTGAGATACAAGAAAACAAAAACAATAAGTAAAAAGAAATTAGACAAAGTAAAAGTATCTAACCCTTAAACTAATAATAAAAGATAACTAAGTCCCCGGCAACGGCGCCAAAACTTGACCGCGTAAACACACACGTATAACGCAAGCGTACGTATCGTTCAAGTAGTATAAAAGTATCGATCCCACGAGGACTTAAAACCTTTTTGTTATCAATTTATTGGGCCAAATGATTACCAGTATCTAACAAGTTGTTTGATTGATTTGGAATGACGACGATTCTAAATTTAAAGACAAATAACTAAAATTGCTTAAAAGTAGATTTTAAGGAAATTCAATATTAAAAACTATCCAGGGTTGTGATTTATTTCAATATTATTTAAAAGATGAAGTAGTTATCTTATAGTTGGGTAAAATATCAATTTATTAACCTGGAACACTAACTTATGTAAAGGCCTCTTCCGATGGTCAATTACAATACCCAGTATAACCCAATTGAACCATATTACTATGTCAACCACATTACCTGGATTCATTAAGTCTAAGTTCCAATTATGGCTACCCCCCCCCTACAGGTATATTCCTATCCTGTAAGGAAATCTATTAAAGGGTTATCTATCCTCAAGAAGATCGTGGGCTATTGAGTCTAAGGTCTTAAACTTAAAATCCCTATGTCTAGTTCATTTAAGTTTACCTAATCAATTTAATTAATGGCCAGTTAATTAAAGAGCATTAAGATTAAGACTCAATAAATAAATCTTTAATTTACCCAAACTATAATCTAACCCTTATAAACCAGTTTAATTGAAATTCATCACAACCCTAGATAACTAACTTAGCTACGACACATAATTAGGGCTAAAAACTTAAAAGACTTAAAATAAAATTGCATAAAGTAAATGCAGTAAAATAAATGCTGAAAATGAATTAATAAAAATTGCTAAGGTAAAAAGGAATTACTTCTACTATATACTAATTAGATTTCTCCCATAATATAATATAAGCTTTGCAAAACATTTTCATCCAGCCATATAGGCGGTATTTTGATTTAATTAGTTTAAAAAACAACAGCCATAAAGGCGGAATCATTTTAAAAACAACCAGCCATAAAGGCGGAATCAAAATAACCAGTCATAGGCGGAATGAAAATAAACCAGCCATAAAGGCGGAACTTAAAATAAACCAGCCATAAAGGCGGAATTTAAAATAAACCAGCCATAAAGGCGGAATATGAATTTTTATTACCCACCGACCAATCTGGCGGTATCCTGATTAAGTCAATTTAAAACTTGAATATATTATAATTATGGAGAATAATCTAAGAAGTAATAGTAAAAGAATTACCTTTTACCTTAACAGAGGGAAGTTACCTCCTCATAATGAGTAGTAAAACTGTAAAATAAAGAAAGTAAATTATTATTATTACAGAACTTAGTTAAAAATTACAAAACTAAATAAAAGAACTTAGAGAGAGAGAAACTCCCTAATTACATAGGATTTGGGAGAGGAAATGGTACAACAAAAACTGAACCATCGCGCTCTATTTATAGGCGCGGATGGGGTACGCGCGTCGCGACGCTGGCTGCGCGTCGCGCCGCGCTACAGTGAGACGTGGCTCAATCCTGGCTTGACACGTGGCGAGGCGGCAAAGAGATCCGATGACGTGGCACTGGTCATGACGTCATCGCTTACGTCATGCTGACGTGTCAACTGTTCATGACGTCATTGCTTGCGTCATGCTGATGATGTGGAAGGCGACGTGGCGACACGTGGGGCGGCGGCCGTCCGAGCAATGAGATTTCGACACGTGTCACGCTGTGATTGGCTTATGATGACGTGGCATGTTGACTCGGTTGACTTGCTGATGTGGCTGCTGATGTGGATGATGATGTGGCGACACGTGGCATGACACGTTGGGCGGTGGCCGTCCGAGCAATGAGATTTCGACACGTGGCACGGCGCATTTTAGCATCTCCGTTGTGATGGTGACACGTGGCACGGCGCACGTTAGCAAAGTCAACTTTTCTCAGATTCTGATTTTGTGGACCCGGCGCATTTTAGCAACTTTGGCGCAGGCTGGGCGTCGCGACGCCAAAGCTATGCGCGGCGCGACTCGCTAAAGACTGAAATATTCCAGTTGGTGCATTTTTGTCCGGATTTGCCCCAAATTGCTTCCAGTGCTGTCCAAACTTTATTTATCTGCAAAATAACAACAAAACACATCAAAACGTTCATAAATCTCGAGAAACAATACAAAACATTAGGTCAAATGAGTAGGAAATAGTGGTATAAATACCACTCATCAACTCCTTACTCAGCCATCCCTAATGAAGTTAATCTTATCTTCGCGGTTATCGGACACCATTCCTAAAGAACGACAACGAGTATTAAAAATATGCGAGCACATTTATAACAAACACACATTATTTTGGCTCTTCTCTTTTTAGCATATGTGCTCTTTCCTAAGCCAGAAAGATGTGAAATAAAAGAGTCAGAAGACTCACCTGCCAATCGGACCCGTGCTTCAATTAACCAACGAATGTCAGTAGGAATACCTTTGATCATCAGTAGTCTCATCATCCGTTCTAAGCGAGCTTTGTAAACTTTCATCAGAGATTTTTGAGGGAGAGAAGGAAATTGCTTGTGAAGATTTGCGAGAGCATCTTCCATCTTGAAATGACTAAACCTGCAAAAATTAAACACACAAAAATAAAACACACCAAATCACAATATATACACAAATTGCATGGGTTGCCTCCCTGCGACCGCTAAGTTTAAGTCGTCAGCCAGACTTGACTTCTCGAACGTTAAGCTGGATCTGAAAGTGTAACACTTTCTTTTTGTCGCTCAAATGATTCTCCCCCCAGTAGTGCTTGACATGCTTGTTTTTAACCTTGAAAGTCTTGTTGGAGTCAGGATCATGTATCTCAACGGCTCTATCTGGTAAAACTTTGGTGATCACAAATGGACCTGACCACCGTGATTTTGGCTTCCATGGGAAGAATTTCACCCTTTATTTATTTAACAGTACCTTCTGCCATGGTTCCAGTTGTATGCGTACTAACTTCTCATCATGTATTTTCTTGCCCTTTTCTTTGTACAATTTGGCATCCTCAAAAGGCTGATTGTGAAATTCCTCCAATTCGTTGAGCTGGTGGACCTTTTTCTCTTCTGTTGCTTGTAGAGCATGAATTGGCTCTTTCAGTGCAATAGATGTTTTATCTTTAGGCTCCACAGACAATTGACATGTTTTAAGTTTGTCAGTAGAAATTTGCATTGCATTGGAGTTCTGAATGATATTGTGTGTCACATCAAGTTTGAAACATTCCTCATTCTTTTCATCATCTGGGAAATTCATGGCCTTGAAAACATTGAATGTTACTTCTTGGTCTTGTACCCTCATGGTTAATTCTCCTTTTTGTACATCAATAATGGTTCGACCTGTAGCCAAGAATGGTCTCCCGATGATGATTGGCACGTCTACGTCTTCCTCCATATCAAGGACAATAAAATCTGATGGGAAAATGAATTTGTCAACCTTGACCAGCACATCTTCAACTACACCTCTCGGAAATACGAGCGTTCTATCAGCAAGTTGTAGTTAGACTGAAGTTGGCATTGTTTCTCCAATTTGTAATTTCCTGAAAATAGAAAAAGACATCAAGTTAACACTAGCACCTAAATCACACAGAGCCTTACCGAAGTCATGTTCTCCTATGGTGCAAGGAACAATGAAACTGCCAGGATCTTTCAACTTCAGGGGAAGTTTCCTCTGAATGATGGCACTGCATTCTTCTGTTAATGCTATTGTCTCGTAATCTCCCAACTCCGTTTTGGTGAAAGAATATCTTTCATGAATTTTTGCATAGGTGGGCATTTGTTCCAACGCTTCTGCAAATGGAATGTTGATATGCAGCTTTTTGAAGATCTCCAGGAATCGAGAAAACTGCTTGTCCAATTTGTTCTTCTGAAGACGTTGAGGAAAAGGTGGAGGTGGAATGATCTGTTATTTTTCCTTTGCTTCTTTTTCCTCCATCTGTTACTTTGTTTCTTTTGGAACTTCCTCAACAGTTGTTTTGGCTCCAACATCTTTGTTGATTTCAGTTATGCTTTTTAACATGATGGCATGACATTGCTCATTCCCCATGTTTCTTGGATTTGGCTCTGTGTTGCTAGGAAGGGTACCTGGCGGTCTGTAACTCTGAGCATTTGCCAGTTGTCCCATTTGATTCTCCAGTGCTTTAATAGAAGCAGATTGACTTTGAATTAATGCTGCTTGGATTGAAACATAGCATCATATCTTACTGCTTGAGAGTCGTGTTTTGCTTCTATCTTTTTCAAGTGGGTCAATACTTTGTTATTCCTGATTCATTTGCCTTCTCCTGGCTTTTATTCTGTTGCTGGAATTCAGGTGGTGGATAGTTCTACTGTTGGCCTGAATTGTTGCTCCATGAAAAATTGGGATGATTCCTCCACCCTGGGTTGTAAGTGTTGGAATAAGGATTGTTTCTCTGTCTATTGAAATTGTTGATATAATTCACCGTTTCTTCAAGTTGGTTCGACTCTGGTGTTCCTCCATATGGTGAACTTGTGGATCCAGTGGTAAGAGTCTCCATAAATTTGCATATTTGATCTAGCTTTGCGTTGACTGCTGTATTGGCTCCATTTTCATAAATTCCTGCAATTCTTTGGATCATGCTCCTTTCTGTTGGCCACAAAGAATTGTTGTTGGCCATTTCTTCGATTAAGTCCCAGACTTGATCTTCTCCTTTTGCCATTAAAGCTCCTCCAGCAGCAGCATCGATTGTGGTTCTCATTATTCCAGAAAGTCCATTATAGAATGTTTGGACTTGAAGCCATTTTGGAATCTCATGGTGAGGGCATTTCCGGAGTAAATCTTTGTACCTTTCCCAAGCTTCGCAGAGGGATTCTGAATCTTGTTGTACAAAGGATGTGATGTCATTCCTCAGCTTTCCGGTTCTGGCTGGTGGAAAGTATTTTGCAAGAAATTTGGTGGCTACAGTGTTCCAAGTTGTGATGGAACCTGCTGGTAGTGAATGTAGCCAAGCTTTAGATCTGTCCTTCAATGAGTATGGGAAAACACGCAGTCTCATTGCTTCTTTCGCTTCTCGATTGTAATTGAAAGTGCCGCAAACTTCTAGGAAGTTACTGATGTGGGTATTAGGATCTTCAGTTGCATCCCCCCGAACTGAATGACTGTTGAATCATCTGAATGCATATTTGATTGTAAGACGCATTTACTGGTAAGGGAGGAAGTACAATACAGGAAATGAGTCTGTCAACCACCAGAATGGTTCTGTCTCGAATGGGAATTGGTGGTGCAACCTCCAACGGTTCAGGTTCCATGTTGACTAAAGCTTCTTGGCCTTCTCGCCTTTCCCTTCTCAACTATCTGATGGCTCTTTCAATTTCCGGGTCAAGCGATCGGAGTTCAAAGCTTCTGGTTCGTCTCAAGAAGTTTATGAGAACACAAGAAAACAAAAAAATAATAAAAAGAAATTAGATACAAGTAACGTATCTAACCCCTAAACTAATAGTAAAAGATAAATAAGTCCCCGACAACGGCACCAAAAACTTGACCGGCGTAAACACACACGTATAACGCAAGCGCACGTATCGTTCAAGTAGTATAAAAATATCGATCCCACGAGGACTTAATATCTAATCTATTAATTTTATGAGGTCAAATGATTACTAGTATCTAACATGTTGATTGATTGATTTGAAATGGTGACGATTCTAAATTTAAAAGCAAGTAAATAAAATTGTCGAAAATAGGTTTTAAGAAAATTCAATATTAAAAACTATCTACGGTTGTGATTTCTTCCAATATCATTTTAAAGATGAAGTGGTTATCTTAAAGTTGGGTAATATATTGATTTATTAACCTGGAACACTAAATTATGTGTAAGCCTCTGTCGATGGTCAGACACAAATACCCAGTTTAACCCAATTGAACCATATGTCTATGTCAATCAAATTATCTGGATTCATTAAGTTTAAGTTCCAATTATGGCTACCCCCGCCCGACAGGTATATTCCTATCCTGTAAGGAAATCTATTAAAAGGTTATCTATCCTCAAGGAAGATCGTGGGCTATTGAGTCTAAGGCTGAAACCTAAAATCCCTATGTCTAGTTCATTTTAGATTTACCAGATCAATTTTAATAATGGCCAGTTAATGAAAAAGCATTAAGATTAAGAATCAATAAATAAATCTTTATATTACCCAAGCTATAATCTAACCCCTTATAAAACGGTGATATTAAAAGTCATCACAACCCCAGATAACTAATTTAGTTACAACACATAACTAGGGCTAGTAAAAACTTGAAAATAAAAGACATAACTAAAAATGCGGTAAAGTAAATATTGAAAAGTAGTAATTACAATAAAATAAAATGCTAAGGTAAAAGGAATTACTTTTACTACTACTAATTTAGATATCTCCCATAATATAATATATAAACTTGTGATAACATTACCAACCAGCCATATAGGCGGTATCCTGATTAGTCAAATTAAGTCCAACCAGCCATTAAGGCGGTAAAAAGATTTGTCCATGAACCTGCCATATAGGCAGCAAGAATGTTTAATTACCAACCGACCAATCTGGCGGTATCCTTTTTAAGTCAATATTTTAAATAGTGAATATATTATATTTAAGGGAGATTAATCTAAATAGCAATAGTAAAAGAATTACCTTTCACCCTAGCTGGGGAAGTTACCTCCTCATGGTAAATAGTAAAAACTGTAAAAAGTAAAAAAAAAGTAAATTACTATTATTACAAAACGTAATTAAAATAATTACAAAACTAAAAACTAAAAAACTAAAAATTAAAAGAAAGTAGAGAGAGAAACTCTCTCTTTACATCAAAGAGATGAGAGAGAGTGGTACAACTAAAACTGAAATTTGAAGCTCTATTTATAGGCCCTGGTAGGCTTCCAGCGTCGCGACGCCAAGGCCTTTGGCGTCGCGACGCCAGCTTCTGTCAACGTGGCACGCTCTGGTTCGTCGGTTTGCAGATTCTGGATAAGCTGATAAGGTGACACGTGGCGAGGTGGTTGGGCTTCAATTATTGTGACATGTGGCGGCTTCTAATTGGTCGATGAGATTCTTATCCGCCACATGTCAGATAAGGATTAGATACTCAATTATTGATGCTGATGTGGCGCTGATGTGGCGAAACGTGGGAAAGAGACTGTCGGTACCATAGGATTGCGACCTGTGGCACTTCCTGATTGGCTGATGATGACGTGGCGGTGAGGTGGCAGTTGACTTGGTAAACCTGGTGATGTGGCTGATGACGCCGCAATGACGTGGAGTGACACGTGGCACACATGGCGATGATGACTGTGGGCACCGTAGGATGCTGACACGTGGCACGGCGCATGTTAGCAGATCGGCTGTGATGGTGACACGTGGCACGGCGCACATTAGCAAAGTCAAACTTTGCTCTGATTCTGATTTGTGCACCTGGCACACGTTAGCACTGTTCAGCGCACGTTAGGCGTCGCGACGCTGAAGGTCTTGGCGTCGCGACGCTGGAATTTACCAAAATGCCATTTTCGTCCAATTTTCACTGTTTTGGCCCAAATCACCTCCAGAATGTCCTGAAACTTTATTTATCTACAAAATAACACAAAACACATCAAAATATTCACAAAAATCAAGAAACTATACAAAATATTAGGTTAAATGAGTGGGAAATATTGATAGATTTACCACTCATCAGGCACGGTCTCGCCTACGTTTACATTCACATATAGACAACTCATTGTCAATCACTCACTAGTGACTCCTGGGTTTCCGGTCCTGGTCGTTTATCGTTGTCGCTGCTAAGGTAGGCCCACAAAGAGACGTACCAAGGTTAAACTCGTCAATGATAAACTCAAGTTACTTGCGTAACCCTGACAGCTAGGGCACGTTCAGGATTCCGCTTTCGCTTGAATTTATCTAGTATCTAATATACATCCGGCATAAATAAATCTCTATCGGCTACACCCTCACAGTAGAGGCACGGTCTCGGATGTAGTCACGGAAAAATATTATAAACTGTATTGACAAGACGGACCAAGAAACAAGTATTCCAAATACCAGTTACTTTAAAACCTTATTAAGTGGGGATATTCCATAAAGCGTCATACACTTTAAATTTAATCAAATTAAATGAAAGCATGCATGTATCAAGTAAAGAAAAGAACAAACACTAGATTTTAAAGGGTTAATCATATCGGGGTGTCCAGAATCAGACTCGCTCTGATACCATTTTGTTGGGGTTTTATGGGGGAATATCGGTAACACAGCGGAATCGTGGAAAATCAAAATTTTCCGATTTCAAAATTTTTTCGCGGATCAATCAAATAATCTTATTTATTTAATTATCCAATTATCAAATTCTGAAAAATTACATAAGAGATCAAATTTCTTGGTAATTACCGAATTGCCCCAAAACTTTGTAAATTGATTTTAGTCCAAAAATTGTCAAATACAATTTTGGATGAATCTAAATTATTTCTAAAATATTTCTCAACACTTTATCTAATGCATCAAAATCAGATTTTACACAAATCCCCAATTTTTGGGCAAATGCCGTGAGCCACCCAAAATTTTCAATTAATTGCAATTTGGTCCCTTTAGTTCAAAACATGCCAAGATCAAATCCAATCAACCTAAAATTTTACATGCATCATACGCATACCATAATACATCACATACATGAAAATCACCAAATTTAGAGAGGGTTATGAACCCTAATTTTTCAATTTCATCAAATTGTCCAATTTCAACAAATTTACAAAATCCAACACTTTAATCCATTCAATACTTCACCAATCTAGCCTCACCACTTTGAAACAACTCTAGAACAATTCTAGGTCACCAAGGAGTGGCGTACCAACTCTATAATGGAAACTTGATTTTCCAAAAATCAAAAGTAAAGCTTTGAAACCATTTCAAGCTTACTTACATGCATCAATCTTTCATCAAAGTTCACAACCAAAATAAACACAAACTATAAGAAGAGAGACAACACCAAAGAAAAACAAAATGATGCTAAGCATGTTAGAAACATTTTTCATGTTGAAAACTTTAAAGAAAAACTTACAAAACTCAAAGATTTCCAAGCTTTTTCCTTTAGCCTCCAAGCTTTTCTCTCAACTTCTTTTATGTTTATTTGGTATCAAATGAACTTGTCTAAACCCTAAAAGATGAAACAAAACAATATATACCTCACACAAATGCCCTTGGCCGAATTTGGTGAAGGAAAAATATCTAGATATTTAATTTTTGTTTCATTTAAAGCTTACTTTAATCAACTTGCAATTTGATCATTACAACTTTAATGAAAATTCAACAAGTCAACAAAAGCAACTTAAAAATATAACACTTATATTTATTTAAGGTCTTGGCCGAAAATGCTAATAAATAAAGGAAATTGATATTTGAATTTTAAACAATTTAAAACAAATATATAAGAAGTCAAACCAATTTGACTACCATTTCCTTTACTTTAAAGTCAACAATTTACACTTGTAATCAGTTCCTAACTTTATCATTTGGTAAGATATATATTTTAATTTATATAATCATTTAACAATTAAATAATTAATTAAATACAAATATCTCAAATATATGTATTATATTTACTTTAAATATCTTAAATACATATATTAATGATATATGTCAAATACCTTTATTTGACAATTATTAATGAGTATTTAATAATATAATATATTAAATACAAATACACATTAATTAGGAAATGACGGTTCGGCCCGTTTCGCATGTATTTTTCGTTTAACGTTTAAACGATTTATAAATAATCATCATTATTCATAAAAGTTTCCCTAGTGCTCTACGAGTATATTTCATTAGTGAGACTCTCTAGATTCAGGTTATATCCGTCACAAAATCCAATTTCGTGTCCATAACTTACCCACCCGTAAATTATGACGACCACGGATAAACTCGCTGAATCATACAGGTTGAGGTCATCACATACGTATAATCCCTCTGTCACAGGTATCTGGATAATCCCAGAGATATAGATGTAAACGTCAAATCTCTATAGGTATTATCCGTCGACGTATCTATTAGCAATCTCTAAATAACATTCAGAACTTACTTCCGAAGTATACTGTGGCCACAGATTTAACAGACTACTAATCATATATGGACTACCAATGCGTTGTACACAGAACAGACGGATCCTATCTTGATACACACAGTATATCCTGAGGATCGGTCCACACCCAACGAACAGGTGAGGGTTTGATCTAAATAGATCGGTGATGTGACTGTCATCTAAGTGTTGAGGATGTCTCATACATCCACAGTGGTATCTCAAGTCGAATGACCACTATGCTACTCAACCCGAGAAGATTCTTATTGACGTTGGTGTACCATCCATTAAGAATCTTCGGTGAGTCGTTCAGTGTTTATCCACTATAAACACATACACGTCTATATGAGTCTCTCTAGACTCATGGTTCATTGGGAAAAACCATCGGACCAAGTCTCATATACGACATGTACTGGTCTCAACAGATTTGACTAACCGACCCGTGTTAGTGAATCTTGACTAGAAACTATATATGATAATATACATTTAGCAGTGACACTTCCCAATGTCAATTACAAACTAGCTTTTTAACTGTGTACTGTAGTATATATTATCGGGCCTTTTTCTAATATATACATATCAATAAACAACATTTAGTTTCAATCTAATCACAATCAGATCGAATACGTATATAAAAACAAGAGGTGCAACCATAAATAAGTAATATAATGGAAAATGGGATGTTCGTATTCAAGAATCATACATAAATACGGTCCTGATTGGTGCTCTGACCACCAACCCCAACAATTTCTCCCACTTGCTCTAGTGCCAATCCACGGTATCATATACACATCTGAATGTGTATCGTATACTCATGGCTCTTAAAAGCTCACCTAGCACTTAAGAGGTAGGCAACAAGAAGTAGGTCCGCTATTACATATTGAGTTTGTCAAACAAACTCCATCGTTTCCCATAGTCAGCATCATTCATATTTTGTAGAATCTAAATTATACATTAATATGACTCTGATGCTACATCAGTATTGTGCTACAACTACTGAGTTGTCCAAGTATTTAGGGATCAAATCCAAAATACTATGAAGACAACCGCAAGCACAACAACAATATAAAAGTTCTAATTTATAAGGTCATTATGCAACTTCATAAGTCAATACTTCATAAGTTGCATCTAATTCCACTTAATAGTAGAATCCTTCGTGACACTTCCACTGCATCTTTTGTGACTCTTTATGACGTAGACTGTCTAACGTCATAATTAGTCTCAAAACTAATATGACCCTAATGGTTGCAGATCGCATTCTCCATGAATTATAAACTCGTTCTTAAGATTTCAAAGATCACAAAGAACGTGTTTTAAGATCCATCCTATGGTCTATAGGGTATCAAAATAACTTGTAACAATTACGATTAAATCGATATCTTTAATCGCATATAATAAAGTATTCACTATGTCATCATCAAATTATACGTAAGATTGATTAGACATTCTAATCAATATCTCTTTCGAAAAAGGAATCATCATTTACGAAAGATGAATACTATATATAAGACACACAATAACTGTCCAACAATTATACTAACTGTCATACAGATAGCCTAGTTATGTCCTTGATTAGATCATATCTAATGGACGACTAATAGGAGTATCTCAAAAGTCTCCAAGTTTTATATCATATATAAAACTTTATATCAAATATAACAAAGACTACTCCCACTGCTTTCACGGAGTAAAGAAGACTTAGGTAAATCTTTTACCTTACAAACATCTCATTATTACTATAATAATGATAATGTTGTTAGGATATATAACACTAGAAAGTAATTTGTACGCTCCCACTAACCCTTCAAGCACAAATGAATTCTCTATACTTTGACAAGATCAGACAATCTGACTGATATCAAAAATAGAGAATACGGATTTCCAGAAGACTTATCCAAGTCTACAATAGGCTCTATAAGCTAGCAACCTAAACTGCGATCTTAGCAGAACACAAACTCTAGGACCATTCCAGAATGAACTCTTCAAACAAAGAAATCACAACTGATCTCTTATCTGAATAAGTCATTCAAAAATACCACTTTGCATTCTTTAGCTAAAATGTACAGTTTAATATCAACATTAACCAATATATCTTTAATTGTTCAATTAGTGTGACTAGAGACAGGTTTCCTTAGAATCTACAATAGATTACTGAGAACAACTTTTCTCACTGTCATATTGTAAAATTCAAACCTTTAATAAGCTCACACTGCTTTCGCTGCGCAAACAATTAGCACATATCATGAACTAATTCATAATGAAAGCTTAATCAAGTTCAAAACTTGATCGTAGTAAGCTATAAACAATCTTAGATCTATGGTTCAGTGGTGACCTTCCAAAATCGATATCAAATATCGCTTCCATTATAAGTTATAGGATAATTTTCTTCAATAAGAAAACAAGAAAACCATTAAGTATCAAATACTCGTAAATGATTATGTTATCCTATTGGACTTGTACGGAAGATGTTTAAGGGTTGTTTCATCTTATTAATTATGTAGTTCCAATTATAGTTTATCATTCTCACATTTGACTTCAATAAGTCAAGTCTTTTCTACAATAATTAACATCTGATGTTATACACTAAGTAATAAAACGATTTTATTGATTAGGATCGTAGGAAAGATATTTTATTAAATAGAATACAATATTCTATAAAATAGAATAAATGATAAACTTTTACTTATACCTCTAAGGTGTAAGTAATTTCCATTATATAAATATTATATAAAAGAAAGATTCAAATCTCAAACTTTTCAAGATTCGGATTTTCTACCTATACATATCATATATGCAACTGTGGAAATTAATGGAACCTAAATTAAAAGGATGAACTAGTGTTACTGGAGCATAACCCCAAGAGTATTGAAACTAATTCGGTAACATTCAGAATCAAAAAAATCAAATCATATAAGATTCGACTGCTCCCACTACTCAATTCTATCAAGATGGAATCGTGGAAGAATAATATTGAATATGAATCATATTCACTGAATAACCTCAGAACTAATTGCTTTAAATTTATATGTTTGATCGTATCAAAGATCTTTGAACAATTCAAAGACTTGTTATGAATTTTAAGGATCACGTTTTCAAAATTTCAGATTGAATATATTTGAACCAGTCAAATATGTTCAATCTGCGTTTCATTAGAACAGATTGAAAGTGCTTGATCATTTCAAGACGTTCAATATGTGTTCTTTCAGAAACACGTAACTAAGTTATGACAATTCATAAACTAAGTTACGAAGTAAAGAAAACTACCTTAAGCAATTACAATTCATTAAAACTACATACATCTAATGTATCAGTTTAATGAATATAGTGGTCCAATGACAAATCATTGGTTAAACGAGATTTTTAATCACCTTCCTGAATACAATATTCATTAAATGGATAAGGATGTGTGGTGTGATCTTGTATCAAACCATCTTTTACCATACGGAATAAGCATCTAATGCTTAAGTGATTAAACTCATAAAGCACCGTTCTAAATTATTTATTTTACCGAATAATTTTTCTTAATATTTATCTTCACCTCAATGACACTACTAGTTATATTTAAAATATATAACAATTGTTTATAAAGAACAAGTAACTATCAAATAGTCGCAAGTTCCGATATCAAATATCAAAATAATCGTTAACTAATATTTTAAATAACTAGTCGGGAGATCTGGTATCCAATACATATAGTTGTAGTATTGTGAAAATCGATATTTTCTATACACAACTAAACGCATCTCCTTTATTTAGCTTTACTATTTGCATTCAACTATCCACAACAATTGTAAATAATTGATCAGCAAATTGTGTCAGACACATTGCCTCTAAAGGTAATTAAAGCTAAGAAACGTCATTATTAGATAAAAAAATACCTAATGGGGCTTTCTTAATGCCAGTCAAGAATCTCGAGACATAAACTAATTCAAGTCAATTCTTACTACATAAGAAACTATTCTCTCTAAAGCATTATATCATAAAAGGGATATCTATATAGATTATCTATCATGACTTTGAAACTAAGTCATTAACCATCTTGATTTTTGAAGGATATCATAACAATAGTTCCCGATGGTTTAGACCAATCTAATAACATCCTAGTCTAGTAGTATTTAGAACCTATTCTAGAATTAACTGCAACCAAGAGTCAAGTCAGATAACATATCATAATATGCGTGCAGTGAATTAAAAGTTTAATTCTATCTAATATAGATTAAGGAAAACAAACAAGCGGCAATTTCCATAATATACACACTACCTAAGTTAAGGAATTTTTAAACTTAGCAGTGCCTCCCACTATTTTACGTAATACCGTAATCCCCAACGGAAAAAATGAGAATTCAATAATTAAATCGAATTCCATAATGGGAAGAGGACCCCATGAATATATTTCGACTCACAGCAGAGGCACGGTCTCGCCGACTCATTGTCAATCACTAACTAGTGACTCTTGGGTTTCCGGTCCTGGTCGTTTCTCGTTGTCGCTGCTACGGCAGGCCCATAAGGAGACGTACCAAGGTTAAACTCGTTAATGATAAACTCAAGTTACTTGCGTAACCCTGACAGCTAGGGCATTTTAGTCCAAAAGTTGTCAAATACAATTTTGGATGAATCTAAATCATTTATAAAATGTTTTTCAACACATCTAATGCATCAAAATCAGATTTCACACAAATCCCCAATTTTTGAGCAAATGCCGTGAGCCACCCAAAATTTTCAATTAATTACAATTTGGTCCCTTTAGTTCAAAACATGCCAAGATCAAATCCAATCAACCTAAAATTTTACATGCATCATATTCATACCATAATACATCACATATATGAAAATCCCCAAATTTAGAGTGGGTTATGAACCCTAATTTTTCAATTTCATCAAATTGTCCAATTTCACCAAATTTACAAAATCCAACACTTTAATCCATTCAATACTTCACCAATCTAGCCTCACCACTTTGAAACAACTCTAGAAAAATTCTAGGTCACCAAGGAGTGGCGTACCAACTCTAGAATGGCAACTTGATTTTCCAAAAATCAAAAGTAAAGCTTTGAAACCATTTCAAGCTTATTTACATGCATCAATCTTTCATCAAAGTTCACAACCAAAATAAACACAAACTATAAGAAGAGAGACAACACCAAAGCAACAAAAATGATGCTAAGCATGTTATAAACATTTTTCATGTTGAAAACTTTAAAGAAAAACTTACAAAACTCAAAGATTTCCAAGCTTTTTCTTTAGCCTCCAAGCTTTTCTCTCAACTTCTTTTATGTTTATTTGGTATCAAATGAACTTGTCTAAACCCTAAAAGATGAAACAAAACAATATATACCTCACACAAATGTCCTTGGCCGAATTTGGTGAAGGAAAAATATCTAGATATTTAATTTTTGTTTCATTTAAAGCTTACTTTAATCAACTTGCGATTTGATCATTACAACTTTAATGAAAATTCAAAAAGTCAACAAAAGCAACTTAAAAATATAACACTTATATTTATTTAAGGTCTTGGCCGAAAATGCTAATAAATAAAGGAAATTGATATTTCAATTTTAAATAATTTAAAACAAATATCTAAAAAGTCAAATACAATTTGACTACCATTTCCTTTACTTTAAAGTCAACAATTTACACTAATAATCATTTCCTAACTTTATCATTTGGTAAGATATTTATATTTTAATTATATTAATCATTTAACAATTAAATAATTAAATAATTAATTAAATACAAATATCTCAAATATATGTATTATATTTACTTTAAATATCTTAAATACATATATTAATGATATATGTCAAATACCTTTATTTGACAATTTATTAATGAGTATCAAATAATATCATATATTAAATACAAATACACATTAATTTGGAAATGACGGTTAGCCCGTCCGCATGTATTTTTCGTTTAACGTTTAAACGATTTATAAATAATCATCATTATTCATAAAAGTTGCCCTAGTGCTCTACGAGTATATTTCATTAGTGGGACTCTCTAGATTCAGGTATATCCGTCATAAAATCCAATTTCATGTCCATAAATTACCCACCCGTAAATTATGATGACCACGGATAAACTCGCTGAATCATACAGGTTGAGGTCATCTCATACGTATAATCCCTCCGTCCCAGGTATCCGGATAATCCCAGAGATAGAGATGTAAACGTCAAATCTCTATAGGTATTATCTCGTCGACGTATCTATTAGAAATCTCTAAATAACATTCAGAACTTACTTCTGAAGTATACTGTGGCCACAGATTTAACATACTGCTAATCATATATGGACTACCTATGCTCTGTACACAGAACTGACGGATCTTATCTTGATACACACAGGATATCCTGAGGATCGGTCCACACCCAACGAACAGGCGAAGGTCTGATCTAAATAGATCAGTGACGTGACTGTCATCTAAGTGTGGAGGATGTCTCATACATCCATAGTGGTATCTCAAGTCGAATGACCACTATGCTACTCAACCCGAGAAGATTCTTATTGACGTTGGTGTACCATCCATTAAGAATCTTCGGTGAGTCATTCAGTGTTTATCCACTATAAACACCTACACGTCTATACGAGTCTCCCTAGACTCATGGTTCATTGGGATAAACCATCGGACCAAGTCTCGATATACGACATGTACTGGTCTCAACAGATTGTTGAGTTTTTCTAAGGTCCCAAGATCAAATCAAGACATGAAAACATGCATGAATACATCAACGGAGGTAGTGGAATACTCACATTGATCGGTTATGTCGATTTGAAGACGAATCATGTCCAAAAACGCACT
>SKCR01053650.1:0-30147 GCA_019454045.1 Zanthoxylum bungeanum | reverse complement strand
ACTAATCCAATTTGGGTTCTTAGTTTGGTATCATCCAAACTTTATGCCTGGCATACCCAAATTATCAGGAATGAGAAACCTCGTTGTAGGCACTGCATTTTTACGCATAAGTCCCTATGATGAGTCTCATTTTGGAGACACTACCTTTTAAGTCACGGAGGTCACGGGAAACGGACATCGGAAGGGGAAATTCAGAATAAACAAGGCTCACTGTCTTCGTTGGTGCTGCGTTCGTTACTTCGTTCGAACCTCGTGCAGATTGCTGACGTTCGTGCCGCGTGCGCTGAGGCGTTCGAACGGAGCCGGTAATTCTGGTTTTGCTGCTAGCCTCACGCCCAGCCCATTTAGTTTCCCAAAGCCCATAAAACACATCCCAAATTAAATAATTAAATATAAATTAAATATTAAACATTAAAATAAAACATTAAATCATTTACCAAATTAAATAAAACATAAAATAAACTCATGCCTAATATAAATGAATCAAATATATTATATACTAAAACTAAAATAAGATTTGCCTAATTAAAATCAATCTTAACCAATTAAAGCCAATCACATATTTGACTTCCTAATTCAATAAGATATCCACCAATTTAAAGGTTTTGACTTCCTAATCTAAACCAAATTTGTCCCCCCCTCAATCTTTGACTTTCCTTGCTAAACACCAAATCATATCCCCTCTTTAATGACAAAATCCCTTCCTTGTGACACAGGGCCAAACCCTACCTCTTCTCTATATAAACAACCCCTAACCAAGGCCATTCTTCTCTCTGGACACAATAGAATTCACACCCAAGCTCTCTCGAATCTCTCTAGCTTATACACACAATTCACACAAAGTTATAGCAAGAAATCCTAGACATCACAAGCAAATCACACCAAAACAATCCCTCTCTTCCATAGCCGAACCTATCACAAATAACCACCCCTAATCACCACCGAAAACCAGCCCCTTAAAACACAAAACGTGACCTGAAACAGTGAGCAGAAAACACCGAGAAAACAGCAGCAAAGTGAAGCCAAAACAGCGAGGAAAACAGTGGAACAACAAGTTAAGACGCTAAGCTAGTGAACCGGAAGAATAAGGAGCTTTTACCCCTTTCGATCTCCGCGAAATGCAAGTCCGAAGACGACTTAAAAGGTTAGACCTGAGGGTACCTTTCACACTTGTTTTTTTTTTATTTGATTTTTATTGATTCTTTTAATTGTGTTTTAATTATTTATTGAATATTGTTTGCATGTGATGTGTGTTGTGTCCATTGATTAAAACGGAAAATACGTCGTCTCTCGTGGTATATAGGATGGAAACCCAGACGTAAATTCCGTAGCCGATTCCGAATGGACGGTAGTGCGGTCTGTACTTGGGATACAACTCCACGTACCACTTGAGTAAACGGCGTATATTTCTCTTTATGTTATTTTGATTATTCTCACTTTATTATTCCGTCTTTTAATTTCCGCATGTTATTTATTTATGTTATGATGCGATCGAGCGCATGGGCTTAGTAAGTGGAATGAAAGATCCCCTATGGGGAAGGGTTAAAGCCCTTTACCACGATGCTTTGCCACGCCGGTTGATGTGTGTTCGGTTGAATGCAAGACACGTTCAATCGGACATATTAAGTTTGATATGATTGTCTTTATTTTTGTATGTATGATGCGATCGAGCGCATGGGCTTAGTGAGTTAGTCCAAAGGTCCTCTATTTGAGAGACGAAGAGCCTAAAAGGCCACCTTTGTGACACTACTTCGCCGCGCCGGACGAAGTGTGTTTGGGTTGAATGTACGTTCAATCGGGCATACGAAGTCCTACATTTTATTGTCTTTATTTCATGTATTGTGATGTGACGCACATGGGCTTAGTATGTTGGTCTAAAGGTCCTCTCTTTGAGAGACAAAGAGCCCCAAAAGGCCATCTTTACGGCAGTACTTCGCCGCGCCCCTTTATTTTGTTGTTTAGTATGACGTCTTCTTACATGACCATGCATCATATCACATTGCGCATGGGCTTAGTATGTTGGTCTAAAGGTCCTCTCTTTGAGAGACAAAGAGCCTAAAAGGCCACCTTTACGGCAGTACTTTGCCGCGCCTCTTTTATTTAGTTATTCGCTTCATAACGTCTTTTTGAAAATTAATGCATCATATTGCATTGCGCATGGGCTTATCAAGTGAGATTAAGGGTCCTCCACTTTGAGGGGTGAAAATGCTTGAAAGCTACCTTTGCTACAATGATTTGTCGCGCCCCTTAATCTGTTGTTATGTACGAGAACTCATATATTCATCTGTTCATGTATGTGTCATGTCGTTTACTGCATTTTGGAGGTCACTACTATAACCCCGTTCGAACGCGTTCCGAAACGCCGCACGAACGCATGTCTTCTGTCTGGTCCCGTTCGAACGCGTTATCAAACGCTATACGGACGCGAACCTTCTGTCTACCGTTCGAACGTGTTTACGAACGCTACACGAACGCGAATACACTGAATTGAGTCATCTTCATCACATGTGCGTCTGTGTCTATATCTATCTTCTTTTGCACCACGTCATAGCATGCTCACTTTAATGCCTAATTGCATCCCTAAGCGTCTTTTTGCATTACGTACTTAGTTGGCTCTTTTATTTATGCATGGACATGTAATGGCTATTTGTTTATGATATGTCTATGAAATCACATGTTCGCCATTATTTGATTCACCTCTATGTGTGCTTGTGTGGTTAGTGTGTGCTTGTGTTTCCATGAATACAATATGCCAATGAAGTTGTATGTTCGTTGCTATTTTGATGTACTTTCAAGCATGCAATCTTAGATGTGAAATATATGCAAATTTAGGTGTAAGTTTTATTTTTATGCATATGGATTTAGAATCATGATACTCTTGGAAATAAATGTTACTTAAGCTTGATTAAATTATTACACAAATCCTTTCATTACAAGTGACATAAGTAAGGGACCATTCCGAACCCAACGGTTTGAGGTCTTCCCTTGCGAGGGGTGAGTGCGGCCTTAAATCTCATTTTCCCGGTTCACACCGGGTGGCGACTCCATTATTCTCCGATTTAGTCCCTCGTGGCTACTCCGTACTCCCGACCGGGCCGCGAACCCGGGACATCATGCGTCGTCCAGATTTCTGTGTTCCCACAGTCTGGCGACTCCACTGGGGATAGAGAATCGGCCCCGAATATTGTCTTGTAATGTTTGGATTTATGTTTTAATTGACCGTGTCTATAGTGGATAAAATGGAGGTTTAATCAAAGGCGTTTTGAGGCTAGGTAATGGTTTGGTGTCTTCCTTCACTCACTACCTTTCTAGAAGGAAAAGTTGTGAAGGCACCTAGATAGCCATCTACTCGTAGCCTATTGTGATGGACTAATTTGGAGGACTCGTTGTTTATTCATGACACCAAGCGATAAGAGCCTAAGAGGCTTGGGTATTTAAGTGAGCCTCGCTCCACCTTCCCTCTGGGGAATCTATAACGGGAAATCCATTTGAGAGTCCGTCACACACCATAGCTCATTGGCACGTACCTTAGTGTATAAAAAAGGGTGCGCTCACTTGGTCGCTCGAACCCTTGAGTGGGGAGACCTAGTTGTGGGCCATCCTTCGCCGATGAGAGCCTTTGTCTACACTCTTGTGAACCCACCCATAGACCGGGATTGTATGGTTAAAGTAACAATTATTTCCTTGATTATGAGCTTGTTGACCATCCTCATTTGGATGCAGTTGGACTATTGTCAGAAATGCGGACTTGCTTGGCCATTTAAACTGGGGCGAGTTCGTGCCTTATGACCATTAGGCCCAAAGCTTCTGAAATGTTGATGGGCCATTTTGTAGAAATTATTGTTCTATGTTTGCATTATCTTTCTTGTATGCTTGTGTTTGGGAACATCGTCGTTTGGATCCATTTGGACCATTTGTCATGAGATATGGGCTTGTTGGGCCATTTAAACTGGGACAAGAACGTATCTTATGATGATTGGGCCAAAAGCTTCTAAAACGCCAATGGGCCATTATATGTTTGGGAACGTTATCATTTGGATACAATTGGACTTCTTGCCATGAGATGTGAACTTGTTGGGCCATTTAAACTGGGACGAGTTCACTCCTATGACAGTTAGCCCAAAAACTTCTAAAATGATGATGAGCCGATTTGTGTGAAAATTTTAATGAGTTGATATATTTCTTGTATCGCATGCATATCATGCATCCCATGCACCCCATGCATACATATACCATGTTAACCCAATTTTGTCTTGAGAGCCATCATAGATACCCGTTGATTAGGGAATAGGGCAGACTTGTCAAAAGACCAAGCAACCACCTTCAACACTCAACGCCACACTGCTCAAGCCACGTACCTGCCTTCACCTAAAGCCACTAAGGCACACTCACAGCCCCAAAACACACCAAAATAAGCCTCAAATACAGCCCTAAAGTCGCACAAAATACCCTCCAAATACAGCCCCATTCGCAGCCCCAAAACAGTCCTAGAACACGCCCCCACTGCACAACTGAACTGCCATAGTTTAGCCCCTCTAAACCTCCATACATCACCGAAAATCACACAAACACAGCAGCCCAAATCCTTAAAAAACAGTAACATAAAACTACATAGATAACCTTAAGAATAATCACATATAATCGCACTAAGAACCCACACGACTTGGAATAGTTCTTTGAAAACATTGAAACAGGTAGCCCGTGCAGCGAGCAGCAAAACAGGAGCCGAATAGGAGCAGAACGGAGTTCGAATCGTAGGCAAAGCGGTGAAACAGTGAGCTAGGACGTTGAACCAGCAGACCAGAAAAGTTGCGGAGCTTTTACCCCCTTTCGACCTTCGTGGAACGTGAGTCCGAGAGACGGCTTAAAAGGTTAGACCTGAGGGTATCTTTCACATTTATTCTCATTTTTACTTTCCGGTTATTTATTTTGATTATATTTTCTGTATTTGTGGTACCATTGTGTGTATGAGGTATGTTGTGGGTATTGGATGAATGAGAGAGGTGTCAACTCTCGCGGTATATCGGATGGAAACCCGGACATAAATTTCATAGCCGATTCCGAATGGACGGTAATATGATCTGTACTCGGGCCACAATTCCACGTACCGCTTGGGTAAATGACACCATCTTTCTTTTGTTGTGTTGCCCTTGTTCATTTAGTTTGTTTTACCTGAACTCAATATGTCGTTAGTTATGCATGATTCAACCAGGCGCATGGGCTTAGTGAGTTAGTCCAAAGGTCCTCCATTTAGGAGACAAAGAGCCGAAAAGGCCACCTTCGTGACACTACTTCGCCGTGCCGGTTGATGTATGTTCGGTTGGACGCTAGATACGTTCAATCGGGCATACTTAGTTTAATGTTATTATTATCGTTATTTTCGTATGAGTCAATCGAGCGCATGGGCTTAGTAAGTGTGACGTGAAATCCCCTATGGGGAGAGGCTAAAAGCCCTTTACCACGATGCTTTGCCGCGCCGGTTGATGTGTGTTCAGATTGGACGGAAGATGTGTTCAATCGGGCATACTTGGTTGACATGATTGGTTCTATTCTTGCATGTATGATATGACGCGCATGGGCTTAGCATGTTGGTCTAAAGGTCCTCTCTTTGAGAGATCAAGAACCCCAAAAGGTCACCTTTACGGCAGTGCTTCGCCGCGCCCTTTTGTTTTCTGTTTATGTATTGCATCAGGTCCGTTTCCGTTCGAACGCGTTCACGAACGCAACTCGAACGTGCATGTGTTTTTGCCTTATTATGGTCAGGTCTCGTATCCGTTCGAACGCGTTTACGAACGCTACTCGAACGTGAGCATTCTGTCTCGTCTCCGTTCGAACGCGTTAACGAACGCTACTCGAACGTGAGCATTCTGTCTCGTCTCCGTTCGAACGCGTTTACGAACGCTACTCGAACGTGAGCATTCAGTTTCATTCCGTTCGAACGCGTTTACGAACGCTACTCGAACGTGAGCATTCTGTTTCATTTCCGTTCGAACGCGTTTGCGAACGCTACACGAACGCACACACACTGAACTGAGTCTGTCTTATAATATGCATGCATATTTGCCTATTGGTTGATCTTTCTTTTGTAAATGTGTCAATGTATCACCATTCATATGCTTGTGTCATGATAACATTTGAGTATTATTTCTTGCGGTATATCGGATGGAAACCCAGACGTAAATTCCGTAGCCGATTCCGAATGGACGGTAGTGCGGTCTGTACTTGGGCTACAATTCCACGTACCACTTGAAAAGTGCTCATATGTGTGCTTGTATGGTTACCACGTATGCTTGTATGGTTAGCATGTGTGCTTGTGTTTTTCCTGAATGTGATGTACAAAGTTGTATGTTCGTTGCTATCTTGATATATGTTAAGCATGCAATTTTATATATGAAATACATGTATATTTAGGCGCATATTTTATCTTATATATGTGAATTTAGAAGCATGATACCCTTAGAAATAATTGTTACTTCAGCTTGTTTAAATTATTATATAAATCTTTTCATTACAAGTGACATAAGTAAGGGACCATTCCGAACCCAACGGTTTGAGGTCTTCCCTTGCGAGGGGTGAGTGCGGCCTTAAATCTTTGTCCCGGTTCACACCGGGTGGCGACTCCATGTTATGTAATCTTTCCCAAACTAGGCCGCGAGCCTAGGAACGGCGTCGCCCAGGTCCTGTGTTCCCACAGTCTGGCGACTCCACTGGGGAAAGAGAATCGGCCCCGAATATTGTCTTGTAATGATTGGATTTATGTTTTAATTGACCGTGTCTATAGTGGATAAAGTAGGGTTTAATCAAGGGCACTTTGAGGCTAGGTAATGGTTTGGTGTCTTCCTTCACTCACTACCTTTCTAGAAGGAAAAGCTGTGAGGACACCTATATGGCCATCTACTCGTAGCCTTTGTGATGGACTAATTTGGAGGACTCGTTGTTTATTCCTGACACCAAGCGATAAGAGCCTAAGAGGCTTGGGTATTTAAGTGAGCCTCGCTCCACCTTCCCTCTGGGGAATCTACAACGGGAAATCCATTTGACAGTCCGTCACACACCATAGCTCATTGGTACGTACCTTAGTGTATAAAAAAGGGTGCGCTCACTTGGTTGCTCGAACCCTTGAGTGGGGAGACCTAGTTGTGGGCTATCCTTCGCCAGTGAGAGCCTTTGTCCATACTCTTGCAAACCCACCCATAGACTGGTTTATATGGTTAAAGTAGCAATTATTTCCTTGAGTATGTGCTTGTGGACCATCCTCATTTGGATGCAGTTGGACTATTGTCAGAAATGCGGGCTTGCTGGGCCATTTAAACTGGGGCAAGTTCGCACCGTATGACTATTAGGCCAAAAGCTTCTGAAATATTGATGGGCCACTTTGTAAAAAAATTATTATGTCATGTTTGCATCATCTTGCTTGTGTTTGAGAACATCGTTGTTTGGATCCATTTGGACCACTTATCATGGGATATGGGCTTGTTGGGCCATTTAAACTGGGACAAGAACACATCTTATGACGATTGGGCCAAAAGGTTTCTAAATAACAATGGGCCATTTTATGATTGTGTTCGGAATTTTATCATTTGGATTTAGTTGGGCTCTTTGCCATAAGACATGAACTCGTTAGGCCATTTAAACTGGGACGGGTTCACTCTTATGACAGTTGTCCCAAAAACTTCTAAAATGATAATAGGCCGATTTGTTTGAGAATTTTATTTGATTTAATATATGTTATATACTTCTTATGCACATCATGCATACATACATCATGTTAACCATTGTGTTCTAAAAGCCATCATAGATTCCCGTTGGGTTAGAAAAAAGGGAAGACTCACCAAAATACCGAGAACAGACATGAGTGAATCAGATACTGAGGTATCCCGGATAGATCAGTTGGAAAGTGGCTTCGCCAAGATTACTGAACAGTTGCAAGCCTTGACTGCTGCCATGACTAATATGGCTATGCCCCGTGCCGGGGGAGATTCTGAGAATGTAAGGCGCGAGGAGCCTCCGAATGGGTTGGGGGGTGATATACCCGCTTTTGATGATGATAATGCAGAGTATGCAACAGACAGAGTAATTGGGTCTCAGGCCGAGATACAGAAACTCAGGGAGCAGGTTGAATCCGTTACCCGCAAGATGAGGGGTAAGAATGAAGATTTGTTAGACTATGAGACAATGAAGTTCGAGGAGCAGTTGCCAGCGCAGTTTAAGATGCCGGATTTGGCTAAGTTCAATGGGAATGGAGATCCAAGGGTGCATCTCCGTCAGTATGTGTCTGTTATGAGTTCAGTTGGCCTGTCTCAGCGCCAAGTCCAAAAGATGTTTGGGATGTCACTCGAGGGGGCACCTGTGGTTTGGTATCATAGCCTTGAGAAGAAGGTTAAGGAAGATTGGAAGGAACTAGCTGATGCTTTTCTGAAGCAGTATGTTACAGACTTTGAGATTGATTTGTCACTCCGAGATTTGGAGAACACTAAGCAGAAGCCGGAGGAGAGCTTCAAAGGGTATGTGGACCGCTGGAGGAGCCAGCTTCTGAAGATGCAGACTCGGCCCTCAGAAAAGGACCAGATCAAAATGATCATCAAGGGTACTAAGCCCTCAATTTATGGCAAGCTGAGGAGAATGACCTCCATGATTGTGGATTTCCGACAGTTGAGAGAGACTGTTAT
The DNA here is from genome assembly GCA_019454045.1 of Zanthoxylum bungeanum. NCBI lineage: Eukaryota > Viridiplantae > Streptophyta > Magnoliopsida > Sapindales > Rutaceae > Zanthoxylum > Zanthoxylum bungeanum. The sequence goes on along the minus strand of SKCR01053650.1, from coordinate 21,478 downwards.
GGATATCGAAGAAGAGGAGGCTGAAAACAAAAAGTTTTATGGCCAGAATAAAAGAACTTTTGGAGGGCATTTTGAGACCAAGCCCACTACGGCAGAGGTCGCTACCGTCAGAAATAGGCGGTTCTCCAATCTTGGTAGACCTATATCAAGGGTGCTTGAGAAGTTGAAAGGACAAGGACTCCTGAAGCCTTTAGACCCTAGACCAATCCCAAACCCTGTGCCACACTACTTCGACCTGAGCCAATATTGCCACTTCCACCAGCAAAAAGGTCATGACACTGACAACTGCCCCCGCCTTAGGCATGAAATCCAAAACCTCATCGATGCTCACAAAATACCCGACCCAGAGAAAGAACAACCTGACACACACAGAAACCCTCTACCAAACTACCACTTTGTTCCACCACCCACCTACATGATCAACTCTGGCCTACCCGAAACCTTTGTCCTCAAAACCCTCCACCACCAAGCTTATTACATGGATGACAACGAAGGACCATAGGTCAAGGGAGAAGGCAATGCTGCGAATGATGGAGCTGTTCCTCCTAGTTTATTTGATCTTGCATTTTTAATAAAGACATTGGTTTTGTCTACTTGTTCGAACCTTTTTTTATGATAATAAAGACGTTCATTTCGCTGAATCTCTTCTGCAACATGAGTATATTTGAGAAAAGCATTAGGCCTTAGTACTATGATACTCAGCGATATTTAGAACTCGAGGAATCCTCAGAATAAGAAAACAGAAAATATGAGATAGCCATTCAGAAATAGGGAAATGGGGCAATGAGACTGTCAGAAGGGAATGAGTTCACCAAGCCGATCAATTTGGAAAGAAAAAAGCAATACTTTACCCGAGGGAGAGAAAACCGAGCAGTCACCAAGAGAATGGCAGAAGACCTAACCTAACGGGATAGGAAACCCAATCATGCATGCATGCATACACGTAACATATTCGCATCCTTTTTGTGTTTGTTCTGTTTGGTAATAACAGGTTTCAGAGGAGAAAAAGAGAAAGCGTCAAATGCGAGCCAACCAGAAGCAGTAACAGTACAATAGCAGAGTTTCGGGAATGAATCCCAGGGTCGAGGCCCACATTCAGTATCAATCTGGGGGGCGAGGCCCATGTCAGTAGCAGTCGGGGCCGAGGCCCACTTCAGCAATCAGTTTTGGGGATGAGTCCTAGGGTCGAGGCCCACATCAAACACAGTTTGGGAATGAATCCCAGGGTCGAGGCCCACATTACATCAGATCAGTTCTGCCGAGAATGGCACTCCGAGAATGGAGATATGGTCCGGGAATGGGCAGTTCAAGAATGAACAAGCCGGGAATAGCACTCCGAAAATGGAGCACGGTTCGAAATGGACCATCATCGCAACGGTTAGGGAATAAAGCCCACATTCAGTACAGTCAGGGAACAAAGCCCAGAGGAGGAAAGCCTCATATCAGTATAAGTTTGAGAATAAAGCTCAAGGGGAAGAAAGCCTCATGTCAGCACAGTTCGGGAACAAAACCCAACACTCAACAAATCAGGGAACAAGACCCTCAGCTCAAAATGGGAACAAGACCCACGGGAACAAAACCCAACACTCAACAATTCCGGGAACAAGACCCTCAGCTCAAAATGGGAACAAGACCCGCGGGAACAAAACCCACCACTCAACAATTCAGGGAACAAGACCCTCAACTCAAAATGGGAACAAGACCCACGGGAACAAAACCCACCACTCAACAATTCAGGGAACAAGACCCTCAGCTCAAAATGGGAACAAGACCCACGGGAGCAAAACCCGCCACTCAACAATTCAGGGAACAAGACCCTCAGCTCAAAATGGGAACAAGACCCACGGGAACAAAACCCACCGCTCAACAATTCAGGGAACAAGACCCTCAGCTCAAAATGGGAACAAGACCCACGGGAACAAAACCCACCACTGAACAATTCAGGGAACAAGACCCTCAGCTCAAAATGGGAACAAGACCTTCAGCTCACTTCGGGAATGAACCAGGGGTCGCAGCACCTCACCACCAAATCAAAGCAACTCAACACATGGTAAGTCAAGTGACAGCTGGCGAGCCAGGTAAGTAGAAATGCATTGCATAACTTTGATAGGATTATCACTGTTGCACATTACACAAGTCCCATCAAAGTGGGGGCGACTGTAGGCACTGCATTTTTACGCATAAGTCCCTATGATGAGTCTCATTTTGGAGACACTACCTTTTAAGTCACGGAGGTCACGGGAAACGGACATCGGAAGGGGAAATTCAGAATAAACAAGGCTCACTGTCTTCGTTGGTGCTGCGTTCGTTACTTCGTTCGAACCTCGTGCAGATTGCTGACGTTCGTGCCGCGTACGCTGAGGCGTTCGAACGGAGCCGGTAATTCTGGTTTTGCTGCTAGCCTCACGCCCAGCCCATTTAGTTTCCCAAAGCCCATAAAACACATCCCAAATTAAATAATTAAATATAAATTAAATATTAAACATTAAAATAAAACATTTAAATCATTTACCAAATTAAATAAAACATAAAATAAACTCATGCCTAATATAAATGAATCAAATATATTATATACTAAAACTAAAATAAGATTTGCCTAATTAAAATCAATCTTAACCAATTAAAGCCAATCACATATTTGACTTCCTAATTCAATAAGATATCCACCAATTTAAAGTTTTGACTTCCTAATCTAAACCAAATTTGTCCCCCCCTCAATCTTTGACTTTCCTTGCTAAACACCAAATCATATCCCCTCTTTAATGACAAAATCCCTTCCTTGTGACACAAGGCCAAACCGTACCTCTTCTCTATATAAACAACCCCTAACCAAGGCCATTCTTCTCTCTGGACACAATAGAATTCACACCCAAGCTCTCTCGAATCTCTCTAGCTTATACACACAATTCACACAAAGTTATAGCAAGAAATCCTAGACATCACAAGCAAATCACACCAAAACAATCCCTCTCTTCCATAGCCGAACCTATCACAAATAACCACCCCTAATCACCACCGAAAACCAGCCCCTTAAAACACAAAACGTGACCTGAAACAGTGAGCAGAAAACACCGAGAAAACAGCAGCAAAGTGAAGCCAAAACAGCGAGGAAAACAGTGGAACAACAAGTTAAGACGCTAAGCTAGTGAACCGGAAGAATAAGGAGCTTTTACCCCTTCCGATCTCCGCGAAATGCAAGTCCGAAGACGACTTAAAAGGTTAGACCTGAGGGTACCTTTCACACTTGTTTTTTTTTATTTGATTTTTATTGATTCTTTTAATTGTGTTTTAATTATTTATTGAATATTGTTTGCATGTGATGTGTGTTGTGTCCATTGATTAAAACGGAAAATACGTCGTCTCTCGTGGTATATAGGATGGAAACCCAGACGTAAATTCCGTAGCCGATTCCGAATGGACGGTAGTGCGGTCTGTACTTGGGATACAACTCCACGTACCACTTGAGTAAATGGCGTATATTTTGCTTTATGTTATTTTGATTATTCTCACTTTATTATTCCGTCTTTTAATTTCCGCATGTTATTTATTTATGTTATGATGCGATCGAGCGCATGGGCTTAGTAAGTGGAATGAAAGATCCCCTATGGGGAAGGGTTAAAGCCCTTTACCACGATGCTTTGCCGCGCCGGTTGATGTGTGTTCGGTTGAATGCAAGACACGTTCAATCGGACATATTAAGTTTGATATGATTGTCTTTATTTTTGTATGTATGATGCGATCGAGCGCATGGGCTTAGTGAGTTAGTCCAAAGGTCCTCTATTTGAGAGACGAAGAGCCTAAAAGGCCACCTTTGTGACACTACTTCGCCGCGCCGGACGAAGTGTGTTTGGGTTGAATGTACGTTCAATCGGGCATACGAAGTCCTACATTTTTATTGTCTTTATTTCATGTATTGTGATGTGACGCACATGGGCTTAGTATGTTGGTCTAAAGGTCCTCTCTTTGAGAGACAAAGAGCCCCAAAAGGCCATCTTTACGGCAGTACTTCGCCGCGCCCCTTTATTTTGTTGTTTAGTATGACGTCTTCTTACATGACCATGCATCATATCACATTGCGCATGGGCTTAGTATGTTGGTCTAAAGGTCCTCTCTTTGAGAGACAAAGAGCCTAAAAGGCCACCTTTACGGCAGTACTTTGCCGCGCCTCTTTTATTTAGTTATTCGCTTCATAACGTCTTTTTGAAAATTAATGCATCATATTGCATTGCGCATGGGCTTATCAAGTGAGATTAAGGGTCCTCCACTTTGAGGGGTGAAAATGCTTGAAAGCTACCTTTGCTACAATGATTTGTCGCGCCCCTTAATCTGTTGTTATGTACGAGAACTCATATATTCATCTGTTCATGTATGTGTCATGTCGTTTACTGCATTTTGGAGGTCACTACTATAACCCCGTTCGAACGCGTTCCGAAACGCCGCACGAACGCATGTCTTCTGTCTGGTCCCGTTCGAACGCGTTATCAAACGCTATACGGACGCGAACCTTCTGTCTACCGTTCGAACGTGTTTACGAACGCTACACGAACGCGAATACACTGAATTGAGTCATCTTCATCACATGTGCGTCTGTGTCTATATCTATCTTCTTTTGCACCACGTCATAGCATGCTCACTTTAATGCCTAATTGCATCCCTAAGCGTCTTTTTGCATTACGTACTTAGTTGGCTCTTTTATTTATGCATGGACATGTAATGGCTATTTGTTTATGATATGTCTATGAAATCACATGTTCGCCATTATTTGATTCACCTCTATGTGTGCTTGTGTGGTTAGTGTGTGCTTGTGTTTCCATGAATACAATATGCCAATGAAGTTGTATGTTCGTTGCTATTTTGATATACTTTCAAGCATGCAATCTTAGATGTGAAATATATGCAAATTTAGGTGTAAGTTTTATTTTTATGCATATGGATTTAGAATCATGAACTCTTGGAAATAAATGTTACTTAAGCTTGATTAAATTATACACAAATCCTTTCATTACAAGTGACATAAGTAAGGGACCATTCCGAACCCAACGGTTTGAGGTCTTCCCTTGCGAGGGGTGAGTGCGGCCTTAAATCTCATTTTCCCGGTTCACACCGGGTGGCGACTCCATTATTCTCCGATTTAGTCCCTCGTGGCTACTCCGTACTCCCGACCGGGCCGCGAACCCGGGACATCATGCGTCGTCCAGATTTCTGTGTTCCCACACTCGTTCTTTCCTGTTCATATCCTATATGATATCTGTCAAACAGATTTATATGGAACCTTATTCTAAATAGTTTTGCACTGTTAATACATATCTTTTAGAAGGAAATAGTAGCTCAGAGTGACTCGTGATTAGCCTTATCATGTCTAACATGATTCGGTTAATCCGTTCGGACACACCGTCTAACTGACGTGTCTCGGGAGGAGTCCTCATCTGAAAGAATACTATACTCTTTCATGTATGTTTGAAACTTACTGCTTAAGTATTTTCCATTACGGTCTTACCGTGACGGCATAATACTACAGTCGATCTGTTAATCTAATTCGTGTCGAAACCCTAATAGTTTCCGATTTGTGTTCTTCAAAAGAAAACACATAACCATAACGTGATGCTACATCCGTCAAGGTCACGAAATATTCATGTTCACATCTACCCTAGCTAGATATGGGCCCACTAACTTCACTATGAATAGGGCTAACAGATCGGTGGCCTTTTACTATACCAAGTAAATAGTATTTTAGGTACTTTACCTAATAAACTAGATTTGCAGACCTTATTTGAATAGTCAAATCAGTCCTAGTACCCACTCATCAAAAGTGTGGATATACGAGTCTCGTTTAATTGTGTCCCAGACAACAATGCCACAAATAAGTCTCTATTGATCAAATCAATTTGAGCTATTTATTTGTCAATATAAATTCTGTTATTCACATCTAATGTTTATCTCATTATCATCTTTATATAATAAAACACTTTAGTGTTCTAGAATATAAAGGTTTATCCGCAACGGATTAGACACTGATATAGAGATAATGTCTCTAGTCAAACTTGTTACATTATAACAGTTCCTAATTTAAGTACATACCCTAATGGTAGATATGTCAATTATCTTTTCAATATTTCATAAACCTTTGGCCAAGCCTTGGGTTTCGGAATATCGAAACGATGTGCACCTTGTGTAACACGCCCAATTGCAAACTTTGACTTTACATGAATAGTCAATTAATTCTCCAAGAATTATAAATTGCAATTTTAATACTTCTTAAATCCAAAATTAGATTTATGACAAGTATATTAAATTAAGCATTAAAGTCATCATCACAAAAATCTTCCAAAGATTTTATGCTCTACTTATCTTGCTTAATTTTGGGCTTAAGGTATAATGAGTTATTTTATCAAATAAAGTAACCTATTATTCATTCCCAATTTGAAAATTAAATCATTTAAAATATTTTAATCCCAGATTATATTTTAAATATCCAACTTTTCAATTCTTTCTTGATTTTAATAGTCCAACTATTTAATCAATTTAATAAGGTACTATTTATTATAATGATTACAATAATCCAATTATTTAATCAACTATAATTTTAATATTGATTACTATAATCTAATTATAAAATCAACTATCATTTTAATTCAATTATATTGATTACTATAATCCAATTATAAAATCAACTACATATTGAATGAGTTTGTATATAGTCCAACTATATATATATTTTTAAAAACAACATAAAATATTAGTCCAACTAATACTTTTGATAAATATGACGTGTGAAATATAGATGAGCGCGTTTAGCGAGTATTCGAACGAATGTTGCAAATTCAATACTTGCCTCCCACTATTTTTCGTCGAGCCTCTAACCCTCTGTCGAGTACTCGGGAAACCGTGTTTCCTAGTGGGCTAGGATCCCGTTAAATATCACACAATCTTGACTTTGGCCAAAAAATTGTATGATAATTAACTAGGTAGATCTCGAAGATCAATTGGATCTAATCCAACTCCTAGATCCAGTAGGTGGACATCCAAGTCTCAAACATATATCTTATATATGTCTATACATCGAATGTATACCCTAACCTTTTTCCTCTGAATCAACTAGGCCTTGGCTTTGGCACAACAAACCTAATGATCCCAGTCAAGCGTGGACCCATTGACATGGAAGCTTCGTAATCAATGTCGTTGGACAAGAAGTGGTCTTGACTTTGGCCAACAAACCACAACTTGGACAAGACACCAATATGGAACAAAGCCTCGTGATTAAAACACATCTTCGAAGGACAAGGGCTTGACTTTGGCCAACAACCCCTGCCAATCTCGGATCTTGAGTAAGAATCACTCAATGGAAGGAAAATAAACGCTTGATATTTAACGAGGGTTTTTCGCGTGCAAATTGGCTACCAATTTAATTATCTTTGTTAAGGTCTCATCATCATACACCCTTAAACATGCATTCTAAATACATAATAAAGCGAGTATGAAAATAAATAATAATGATATACGGATGGATATTTTACACATTGATCCTAGATCAAATCTCTCCCTTTCTTACTCAAGCTAGCACTAGTATTACTTCTACCCGTTACACTACACTTCTAAAGAAACCTCATATACATAGAGGGGAATAGGTGAGAAGAGAATACAAAGAGAATAGAGGTGATAAGACTGGACACGCAGGTCCAATTTAATAAATCGAATTTATTACAACAATTTCTAAAATTGCCCACCCGTCTAATATCCATCCGATATACATTATTCATTCAACACAACCACGTATTCACACACATAAGCATGCTATCAATCAATCTAATCAAATTAATTAATCTGATAATTAAGTGATCATCCAATGTTAAAACAACGATTTGATTTTGTTCGAGTCAAACTCGTTTTTGCGAATAAGTACTTAAAGTACGAATTCATGAATTAAATTAAACTACATCATTAAATCTAATTTAACATGTATTTAATACTAATTCACTATTCAATTCCAAATTAAATATTACACTTTTATTCAATAAACCTTTTTCGATTTAAATTCCAAATTTAATCGTAACGCGTCTCAAAGACCGATTAACGTCCAACGTCAATTCAATTAAAGTCCAATGGGCTTTGATTGATTTCTTAAGGCGTGGACTTTGGTCAACTCGGGTCAAACCGATAACCAAAGTCCAATCCGGGATTTACCCCATAAGCCCATAAATCAATCTTGGCCCATTAGGCCCAATTGAACTTTAAAGGTTCATTAAGTGGCATTTGGGCTTTATGGTCAAGGTTTTGTGCCCAATTGGATCCAATCCATTTGGCTTAAACCAAACTTGATAATCAAGCCCAATAGGCCCAATTACAACTTTAAATTCTAATTTCCAAAATTAGGCCCAATTAATTAAATCCAAAAATCCAATTTTCACAATTTAATTACCAAAAGTGCATTATATGATTAATCAACTAAATCAACATTTCCAAAACACTAAATTAGTCCAATTAATCATACTTAATTCATTATTACATGTCAAACCCACATAATGAAAAATCAAACCCATTTACATGCTTTCATGCTCTCGGCCAAGGAGGGATTTTGTGTCCGATTTGGTTTCGATCCAATCGAACCTACAATCGACATCAAATCACCATCCGATTTGATTTTATACACATCCAATGTCACAAAATCAAAAACACCAAGACATTAGGGCATTACACCTTCGGCCAACACAAGGATTTTGGGGTTTTTGTCCAATTCGAAATCCAATCCAATTCTATTCAAATTAACATCAACCTAAATGATTTCAACTCATCAAATGAATCATAAATCAAAAAATTCCAAGAATCCCAAATACATACACATTCGGCCAAGGTGATAATTTTTGGGGATTTTATGTTCAATTCAAAATTCAATCTAATTGACTTCAAATTAACATCATCCATCAACATTACAACCCATCCAATGAATCATAATGAAAAAATTCCAAATTTCCAAACATATCACACATTCGGCCAACACTTCCAATTTGGGCAAAATTGATCCAATCACATTTTGTTGAAATTGATCAAATCAATCTTCAATTAAAGATCATTTAAACATGCTCAATTAATCAATTTAACCAAATCATGCTCAAAATCAAAATACCCAATATTAGTCACATATTCGGCCAAGATGCAAAAATTTGGGGAAAATAATTCTAAATCATTTTTTATCAAATTAGTCCAACCAAAATGAATTTAAACATGTTATAAGCATACTCAAACAAGCAATTTATTCAAATCATGCTCAACAAACATTTACCCAAATTTTAAGCCCTACATTTTTCATGCTTGCAACATTAGCTCTGATACCATTGTTGGTAAAAATCTAAGGTCCCAAGATCAAATCAAGACATGAAAACATGCGTGAATACATCAACGGAGGTAGCGGAATACTCACATTGATCGGTTATGTCGATTTGAAGACGAATCAAGGCCAAAAACGTACTGCCTTGCTCACGCCACTGCAACCAGTCCATGCTCACTGTCTTGGCAGTTTCGGGTCTCAAAACGAAGCTCCAAACTCCATCGGATGAGTCCCGCCTCATGGTCGAACCTCCCTACCACCTTCGCAAGACTTGAAAGTGTGCTAGCACTTGATTTCTCACCATGAGAAACCACTCTTGGCTTCCCTTTGTTCACGCCATTTCTGGTTCCAAACCAGTGAACAATTCCTTCATTTGGGCGTGAGAGAGGAGAGAAAATTGAGAGAGAAGAAGTTTTGTGTTAAGTTGAAAATGATTTACCAAAAATCAATTTATATTTATGCCATAATATTTATTAAATTAATAATAAATTTATGACACAACACATGCAATGGCTTAGAGTGTCAAACACTCAATTTCCATGCAATAACATTGAGGTATTGTACACTATCACCATGCAATGCATTAGAATAAAATAATCCATAAAATGACATGTGTCATGTGGGCCCCACACGTTTCCAAATGAAAGTGGGCCCACGTGCACTCACGCGTTCGGGTTCGATATTTCCGAAATACCGAGCTTACGTCGCGACGTTAATTCAATCGAATTAAATAATAATTGCGCCTGGCGAAATTATTATTTACGTCGCTAACGAATTAATTCTAAATTAACTCGTTTGCCCGAATTAAAATCTAATTTTAATTCCGCGTCGAAATCTAATTTCGTTTAATATATCGAATATATTAATTTACCGATTAATTCCAAATTAATCGTTATCTCTCTCTAGACGATATTTTATCTTAGATAAAATATCTCCGTAATTAATCCTAGATTAATTTTCTCTCTCTTCTATTATAATCCCAGATTATTCAAGAGTGCGAGTTGTGCGTCATCGGTGGATTATCGGGAAGCGACCCATGAGATCCCCGAATAATCTGGCAGTAAATACGGTCGTCGGAGTATCCGAATCACGTACGTACCAAGTACTACGTTCTACCGATTTACGAGACAAGGTCGACTCCTAGCAAAGCACCAAGTCTACCTAATTCTCCGGACATATCCATTAAAGAATATTAAGATCTGTATCAAACGTAGTATACTAATGTATTGTGCATATCGGCCCAGTATCGGATAGTCACGTGCTAGGGCTGGGGCTGGATAAGTGTCTGCCCCGTCCGAAACACATATCGGATGTCTGGTAACTAGTCTCTATAATCGGATATTCATGACCTGGTCATAATATCACGATTGGATGCGCATCACTTAAGAGCACTAATACCGTATCCTGCGTGACATCATCTCCATTATGACTGGAGTGATACTTCCGTCTTGACATCACATCCAATACACTACGATTCTCAATATACCCGGCATTGGCATACACAGAACCGGTTAGAGTCCTAGACAACCTCAACTAAAGTATATCGATTGTCGTAAGCATTAGCGATGCAAGTCTCAGGTTAAGACTATACACACCTACCTTGATTTCGGCCTCCCAAAGACACCTAGTCATAATACCAATGGGATTCCGAAGGGTCTATCCAGAGTGAAGCTGTTTCCCGTACCATCGGTGAAACACGACCTCCTATCGCACTTGCACAAGTATCCAATACTTATATATATGAGAACTATGCCGTTGTGCCCTCACAACGCGCACAAGTGCAATACTAGCCTATTCCGCATTATCGATGTCCAGTCTCGATAATACTACGGCTAGGGATATTTAATGATTAATCCTTCGTGGACTGATACTGTCTCATATCATCTCAATCCAGGAACTAATCATAGGGACCTCTCTTCATTTATATATCTATGGTGATCTAATCACAAATGACGAGAGTGCAATTTCCTTGTTACATAGTTAATTTTCTACAGCAACACAATGATCTGTGCAAATAGTGACGCTATGGGTCATATTATCCAACACCTTAACCTTCCTTTCAAGGTCATGGTACCACACTACGGGTGCCCCCTCAAGCGACATCCCAAACATCTTCTGAACCTGACGCTGCGACAGGCCCACTGAACTCATTATAGAAACATATTATCGGAGATGGACCCTCGAATCCCCATTCCCATTGAACTTGGCTATGTCAGGCATTTTGAACTGAGCCGGCAGCTGCTCCTCAAAATTCATTACCTCATAATCGAACAAATCCTCATGTTTACCCTTCAGCTTGCGGGTAACCGATTCCACCTGATCGCGGAGTTTCTGCAATTCGGCATGAGACCCGGCTATCCTTCATGCGGCATACTCAGCCATGTCATCATCAAAGACGGGGATATCATCATTGAAGTAATTGAGAAACTTATTGCTCAAGTATTTTCCACTACGGTCCAATCGTAATGTCTTAATACTTTTGCGGTCTGTTTTTATACTTCGTGTCGAAACTCTTTGAATTTATCAAAAGTTTCTGATTTATGTTTCATAAGATACACATAACCATAACGCGATGCTACATCCGTAAAGGTTAAGAAGTATTCATATCGACCTCTAGCCTAGCTAGACATGGGCCAACTTACGTCACTATGAACAAGGGCTGACAGATCGGTGGCACTTCCACTTTTACCAAGTAAAAGGTGTTTTAGGAACTTTGCCTAATAAACTAGATTCGTAGACATCATTTGAATTAGAATCAAATCTGTCCTAGTACCTGTTGGAATGTATGCCCTAGAGCTACATGTGATGTAAACGGTTTTACGTGTTTTGAAATAAAACGATGCATTATTCATTTATCAAATTGTTTGTTTAATTTTCGCATATTAACATATCATCTTAAATACCCTAGATTACTTATGTGCCTTCAGACTTAGTGCATAAGTGTCATACACATGAGGATTTAATTTTGAAGTTAGTAATCTTAAACCGTCCATAGAGAGCAAACAAAGTGGGTACTTTGTTTGTGTTTATCTATAGTTGCGGTCCATTCTATATTTGTATGGCGATCTTGATCCGGATCATCCATGTATAGACATGAGAATGAAGGCACCTTGTATGATGCGATCATATAGGACTGGACCCATATGGAAATGACATTCTTATAATATCTATTACACTAAGAAAGTCATTTCGATCTACTAGATGGTCATAAATGGTTTGATCTTAATCCTGAGTGTACTACGAACTCCTGCATGGGAGGCTATGTCCTTTGATTTACAAAGGTGAGGTTGGTGTAGAAGTCACAGCCAATAACCACGTATTTTGGGGGCATGGTCTGTTGTGTAGCTGGGAACGTTTTACATAGACATAGAGTTCACTCCTTCTTACGAGAAGTAGAAGAGTATCTTTCTTAAGCATTGATTCGGTGCTTGAACGATTTGAGCCCTCAAGTCTTTCTATTACGAATAGAAAGATTAAAATTAATAATAGTTATGAATAAATTATTCATTAGAGAGATCAATGGTACTTAAGGTAAAAATAATTAGAGGGGTATAATGGACATTATGACCCGGCTCTAATTATGAGATACTCGTGAAGGGTCAAATCGATATGTAATGACTATATCGATGGACACCGACTTGGTTCGGCTTAATATATCATATGCAGCAACGAGAGTGCAATTTCAGGTTCTTATGGAATAACACGAAGTTAATAATTCGGAATATTTAATTAAGAGCTTAATTAATATTTCGAGATTATTGGAGCTCAGAGCCGTAGGTCCATTTGGTCCCCGTGCTAGCTCAATATACTATAGCGGATTTAGTATAATTGGATAGTCCAATTATATACTTACAAAAGAATAAATATTATTAATATGATTAATAATATTAATAATGTCACACTTGGAACTATATATTAAAAGTTAATGTATGATTTGTATAATAAATGATTATATGATAATTATTTATTATTAATGATTTAAATCATATATGATATAATTTAAATGAAGGCTAAAGTTGTAATTTCCAAATTAAAAGGTTTTGGAAACACTTGATTTATTTTGGAAGTTACAAATCAATAATGGGATTAAACCTTTTTGATTTTGTAACATCTTTGGCTTTATGGAAAGCTAATACAATTGTTACAAAATTTATAAAAGAATATATGTCATGGCCGAAAATTACAAGGCTTGAAAAGGGAATGGATTTGTTTGTTTTGGAAGCAAAATAATCCTTAGCATTAATATTGGAAGTTATGACTTTCAATATTGTTAATTGCTTATTCAATTTTATAACATATTTTTAATAATGGTAATTACAAATTTGATGTTTCAAATTCCTAGCCTTGGCCGATTTTCTCCAAAGAGGGAGGGGAGAGCTTGTTTTGTTTTTGGAAACAATTGACCAAAGTATAAAAATGAAATTTGATTTTCTTTTTGGATCTCTCTTATTCTTGCAACCCTTGCCACCTTCTTCTTCTTTACCATTCTCTCAAAAGTTGAGAGATTCCATTGAAGAACAAAAATAAGAAAAATATACTAAGTGTGATTAAATTTCTAAATCGTTTAGGGATTTATTTTGTATGTGTAGCCCACACTACTTTCCGTTGGCTGTGAGACTTAGCTCGAAATACCTTGTGGCGTTTAACCAAAATCATTATTCTCATCTTCTCTATCTCACGGCAGTGGGAGTATTTTATTGTCCATTGTCGTGAATCATATAATTGATTCAGGGTTCGATTGTTTCGTTTTAATTCGGAATTTTGGGAAACACCTAGGGAATCATTTAGGGTTGTATTGTGGCTGTATCTTGAGTTAAAAATCAGACCTAAAACATCCTTGCAGTTCACGCAAATCAGGGGATGATTTGTGTGCAGTTCTGTTGTGTAACAGGTCCAAAAAGTCCATTATTTCACTGCAGTTCGGGGGCTGTTCGGGGACTGTTTCGGGAGCATTCCGGGGCTAAAATCTTGTCCAAAACAGAAGCAAAATTTCAGTATACCTGCTGGTCATATTCGGCCAAAGGAAGGGGAAAGCATAAAAAATTTTCAAGTCCGATCCGTGTGCCTAAGCCGCTTCCGCTGCGCGAGGAAAGCGTTTCCTACAATTGACATCAAGAGCGAGGTTGAAAAGTGTTCTTAACCCTTCTCTTTTTCATTTAATGTTTCTGTTTTTAATATGTTTATATGAGTTATAAATATGATATGCATGTTTAGATGAGTGGGCATAATATGATATTCATATGATGAATGTTTTGTTATTTCATGTGATGAATGGATTTTGCATTGGTCGTCAATTTTTCCGGCTCTTATTTTGTAGATGGTTTTGTTTTTGGGATGTAAGGCCATAAGGCCATTGTTTACATTTGTTGTAATTTTATTTTTCAATGTAAAATTTCAATTTTTGTTATTTCGAGCACCGAAGTCGCAAAAGGAGCCAACACCACTTTGAAGCGGGATTTGAAGACCAAGGGATGCCTTGGTGAATCTTATGTACTAATTAGATTAGTATAGGAAAAATAAGAGCCGGTCAATGAAAAATATTTTTTATGTTATATGTATGTTTATTTCGAATTGTTTGAATAATATGTCATATAGCTTAGGGTGCCCACTCTGCATTTTACATGCCATAACATGTTTAGATGCATTATCATTATAGACATAAAAATTTGATTTATGTAAATTAAAAGGTTTAAATTAGAATGTGATATGAATGGAAATCAATTAATTAGATTAATTGGATTTATGGTTTTTTAAAATTTGAATTCTAATATATTGGGCTTAATTGGTGCATAATAAATTACATTGATATAATGATGGAAACCCGGATATAAATTCCATAGCCGAATCCGAATGGATGGTAATATGGTCTACACTCAGGATAAAATTCCACGTATCATTTGATTTATAACGCAGTAAGATTTATTAAAATGTTTAATTAAAATTTTGACCTTTTAGAATTCCGTAAATTTTAGACTGTTAGTGTTCTACTATTTTAAGAGTTAAAATATAATAGCTCACTAATACCACTCTAATTAAATTAGTTTAATTGAGTAAAACTATTAGTAGAGACTAATGAAATGTTAGTGATACAATTTTAACAGTTAAAATTGGTTAGGTCACTTATGTCAAACTAGTGTAAATAAAAATTATGATTTAGCCGCCATAAATTTATCCACAGTAGTTAAAATAAAATATTAGATATTTTATAGATAGATATCTTAATTTTAAAATAGTGAGAGGGAGAGGGATATACGACAATATATCCCGCGATCTCCATTGTTAGTCCAAAAACATAAGATTCAAAAGGCGCCTCGAGACGGCTTTGTTTTCGTCCCCCTAAGGATGGTGTCCATTTTGGGTCAATATCAGGTTTGGGTTCCGAGAGGATAGGGATTCTAGATGTATCTTGTGAACTGACCTACCCTATGGTGGCACTTCACTCGTTAAGTCCAAGAATCCCGAAACGATGGGTTACACTCACAAATGAATAATTAACTGTTAATAAAATTCCTTGATCGTATGAAACAGTAGTTGGTTAATATATGAATAAGAGTTGTTCCCGTATATATTAAATTGACTGAGATTTTCTTGATCTTTCATGCAAGTACTTGACCTACCCTACGGCGGCACTTACTTGTGGGATGACAGATTTATGTGGCATAGTAATTCTCTTAGGTTTCTAATTCATTATTCATGGTTTATGCATCATGTTTAATTTTGTGCTAAAATTATTTGATGATTTTAATATGCGATGAATGAATGTTAAATACATGTTTATTTTATTTTCCATCCATGGTTTCTCCAATTATTTCCATACTCACAAACGACAAACTAACGGGAAAAAACTATGTTAAATGGAAAAGTAACATGAACGCTATCATGTTCTGTGAAGACCTAAAATATGTCCTGACGGAGGAGAGTCCTCCCGATCCGGCAATAAATACTGGCCAATCTGTGCGCGATACCTACCAAAAATGGGTCGCAGCAAATGAGAAAGCCCGCTGCTACTTGCTAGCAGGGATGTCTGAGGTTCTTGCTAGAAAGCATGAACCTATGGCTCTAGCATCTCAGATGATGGAGTCATTGCATGGCATGTTTGGGCAGCCTTCGGAGTGTCAACGCCATGAGGCCATGGTCTCAGCGGTGACTGCTAGGATGAAGGATGAGACATCAGTGTGAGAGCACGTCTTATGGATGATGACCTATCTCAACACTGCTGAAACCCATGGAGCTCATATTGACGAGCGTAGCCAGGTGTCCATGATCATGGAAACTCTTACGAAGAGTTTCTTGCAGTTTAAAAACAACTATGTTATGAACAAGTTGACTTTTACTTTGACCCAACTACTTAATGAGCTCACCCATTACGAGTCCATGCTTGTGGATCCTCGTAAGTCCGGTGCAGAGGCAAATATTGCCGAGGCTTCTAAATCTACAAAGATAAAGAAGAAAAACACTGGGAAGGCTAAGGGAAAGCCCATGAAGAAGAAGAAAAACAAGAAAGGCTCCAAGGATACCAAGCCCAAAGGAAAATGTTTCCACTGCAACAAGAATGGGCATTGGAAATGGAATTGTCCTAAATACCCTGCTGAGCTGAAGGAGAAAAAGGAAACAGGTAAATATGATTTACTAGTTATTGAATCTCTATTAGAGGAGGATGATAAATTCGCTTGGATTGTTGATTCTGGAGCCACTAACCATGCTTGTTCTTCTTTGCAGCTATTTGATTCATGGAGGGACCTTGCTGAAGATGACTACACCATGAGGGTCGGGACAGGGGATGCCGTTTCAGCAAGAGCAGTGGGAGTTTCTAGTTTAAATTTCATGAATAATAGTTATTTAAATTTGAAAAATGTGTTATTCATTCCTGGTTTTCGCAGGAATTTGATTGATGTTTCTAAACTTTTGGATGATGGTTATTCACTTTCTTTTAATAGCAAATTGGTTATTATTGGTAGAAATGGATTAACTATATGCACAAGAAACTCAGAAAATAAATTGTATGTGTTAGAAACCTAAAACTAAACGGCCAAGGATTTCTCACGATGACACATGTCTATGGAATCTTAGACTCGGTCATATCAACCTTGACCGGATAAATAGATTGATAAAAAATGGAGCCTTAAACCAGTTAAAGCTCGGGACTTTACCAGTTTGTGAATCCTGTTTAGAAGGAAAAATGACCAAGAGACCTTTTACTTGAAAAAGTATAAGAGCCAGTCAACCACTTGAGCTAATACATTTAGACGTTTGCGGACTGATGAATGTAAGAGCCCGAGGTGGTTATAAATACTTCGTCACATTCATTGACGATTAATCAAGATATTGGTATGTCTACCTAATGCATCACAAATCATATACATTTGAAAAGTTCAAAGAGTATCGTGCTGAGGTTAAGAACCAATTGTTGGACAAAATGACCCATAGCGTCACTATTTGCACAGATCATTGTGTTGTTGTAGCAAATTAACTATGTGACAAGAAAATTGCACTCTCATCATTTGTGATTAGATCACCATAGATATATAAATGAAGAGAGGTCCCTATGATTAGTTCCTGGACTAAGAATGATATGAGACAGTATCAGTCCATGAAGGATTAATCATTAAATATCCCTAGCCGGAGTATTATCGAGACAGGACATCGATAATGCGGAATAGGCTAGTATTGCACTTGTGTGCGTTGTGAGGGCAGAACGATATAGTTCTCATATATATAAGTATTGAATACTTATGCAAGTGCGATAGGAGGTCGTGTTTCACCGATGGTACGGGAAACAGCTTCGCTCTGGATAGACCCCTCGGAATCCCATTGGTATTATGACTATGTGTCTATGGGAGGCCGAAATCAGGGTAGGTGTGTATGGTCTTAACCTGAGACTTACATCGCTAATACTTACGATAATCGATAGACTTTGGTCTTGGTGGTACAGGGCTTTAACCGGTTCTGCGTACACCACTTATGGGTTTATCAGAGAGTCGTAGTGTATTGGGTGTGATGTCAAGACGGAAGTATCACTTCAGTAATATTGGAGATGATGTCACGCATGATACGGTACTAGTGCTTTTAAGTGTTGCGCAACCATCGGGATGTTATGACTAGGTCATGCATATCCGATTATAGAGACTAGTTACCAGACATCCGACATGTGCTTCGGACGGGGCAGACACTTATCCAGCCCCAGCCCTAGCACGTGACTATCCGATACTGGGCCGATATGCACAATACTTGGTATACTACGCTTGATACAAATCTATATATTCCTGTAAGATTATTTCTGGAGAATTGGGTAAGCATGGCGCTTTGCTAGAAGCCAACCTTGTTTTGTAAATCGGTATAAACGTAGTACGAGGTACTTACGTGTTCGGATAGTCCGACGACCGTATTTACTGCCAACATATCCGGAGATCTCATGGGTCGCTTCCTGAGGATTCACCGATGACGTATGACTCACACTTTAATTAATCTGGGATTAATTCGATGAGAGAGAAAATTAATCTGGGATTAATTACGGAGATATTTTATCTCGGATAAAATATCGTTAAAGAGAGAGAACAATTAATTTGGAATTAATCGATAAATTAATATATTCGATATATTATAACGAAATTAGATTTCAACGCGGAATTGAAATTGGATTTTAATTCGGGCGAACGAATTAATTTAGAATTAATTCGTTAGCGACGTGAATAGTGAATTCGCTAGGCGTAATCATTTAATTACGACGCGATGAAAAATTCGTTAATTTGGAATTAGCGAACCCGAGCTCGAGAGTGATTGCGAGCGCATTCGCATTTCGATTTCGAGCACGGCACGCAAGTCACATCAAGCGTCAAATCGCAAGTCACATCAAGCGTCAAATCACATGTCACTTTGAGTGATGTGACATTTGAGAGATTGATGTGAATTGATTTGAGGTGATAGACAAGCATTTAATGCTTTGCTTTTTAAAATAGAAAAAGTAAATGGTTTATTAAATATTTTTGGAAACTATATAAACCTTTTACAATTTTTTATTTTCTAACTCATTCTCTCTCTCTCATTTACGGTATTAGGCTTTTTGGAGCCAAAAACTTCTTCATCATCTCTCTCGGTCTTGGACCGTTTTTCTCTCTGTTTTTTCTGGTTTTTTGCCGAGCAAAATGGAGAAGCAAAGATCTTGTTGCAAGATCTATGTGCTAGCACACTCATGGAGGAATACAAAGGTGATAGGGAAGTGAGTTTGTGAGCTTGGAAAGCTTGAAGCTTGGAGCTTCAATGGAGTCTTTCATGGCCGATTTTTAGGAGCATCAAAACAGCCCCCACCGTGCAGTCCACTGCAGTTCAAGAAGGCCCAAAACCGAGCTTGGAGGGAGGCAGAAACATGAAGTGCGAATTTGGTTCATCTTTGTTGCATCTCTACCGATCAATGTGAGTTATTCCGCACCTCCTTTGATATGTATTCAACTCGTTTATGCATGATTTATGATCCTTGGGACTTGATTTAAACTCAACAATGGTATCTTGAGCCATTTATGCATAAAACGTTTTTAGGGTTCTTGAGCAAAATTTGGGGCTTTTTGATTTAAGCATGATTTTGACAAATTGTTTGTTTAAGAATGTTTGTATATGAATAACTTAGAGTTATATGTAATCAATTTGAAGAAAAATTAATTGGATTGATTTTCCCCAATTTGGTTATTGTTGGCCAAAACTTTAATTTGGGTATACTTGATTTTGAGCATGTTTAATGAAATTGGATGAATTAGAATGCTTAAATGTTGTTTAATTGATGATTGATTAGATCAATTTGATGAAAAAGTGTTTGGAACAATTTTCCCCAATTTGCTTGTGATGGCCGAAAATATGAACCCTAATATTGTCTTGGATTTTGATTTTTTTGTTCATTGGATGACTTGGAAATCATTTAGGGATGTTGAATTTATGTTTGATTGGGTTCAATTGGATTGAATTTGATTTGGGCATAATTTCCCTCTTTGGCCGAGACACTTGAAGCATGAAATTGGGTTTGATTTTGATTTAATTATGTTGGACATGATTAATTGATGATAAGCATGATTAATTGGACAAATTTAGTGTTTTGGAAACTTTGATTTGGGTAATTAATAATGCTATACACTTTAGGTAATTTAATTGGAAAATTTGGAATTTTTGAAATTAATTATTGGGCCTTAAAATTGGATTTGGGCTTTTAAAGTTGTTATTGGGTTTATTGGACTTTGTTGTACAAAGTTGGTTTAGGCCAAAACTGGTTGGATCCAATTAGGCCCAAAACCGCTTCCAAAAGGCCAAAGGCGACTAATGAACCTTTAACGTTTAATTGGGCCTAATGGGCCTAAATTAATTTATGGGCTTATGGGGTAACTCCCGGATTGGATTTTGGTTATTCGGTTTGACCCGAGTTGACCAAAAGTCCATCCCTCAAGAAATTAATTAAAAGCCCATTGGACTTTATTAAATTAATATTGGATATTAATCGGGCTTTGAGACCCGTAACGATTAAATTTGGAATTTAAGTCGTAAAGGTTTATTAATAAAATAAAGTGTAATATTTAATTTGGAATTAAATAGTGGATTAGTATTAAATACATATTAAATTGGATTTAATTATGTAGTTTAATTTAATTCTGGAATTAGTACTTTAAGTACTTATTCGCAAAAACGAGTTTGACTCGAACAAAATCAAATCGTTGTTTGAACATTGGATGATCACTAATTATCAAGATTAATTAATTGGATTAGATTGATTGATAACATGCTTGAGTGAATACATGGTTGTGATGCATGAATAATGTATATCGGATGGATATTAGATGGGTGGGGCAATTTTAGAAATTGTTGTAATAAATTTGATTTATTAATTGGACCTGCGTGTCCAGCCTTATCACCTCATATTCTTTGTATTCTCTTTTCACCTATTCCCCTCAATGTAAATGAGGTTTCTTTAGAACTGTAGTGTAATGGGTAGAAGTAATACAATTGCTAGCCTGGAGAGAGAAAGTGAGAGATTTGATCTAGGATCAATGTGTAAAATATCCATCCGCATATCATTATTATTTTATCATATGCGCTTTACTATGTGTTTATAATGCATGTTTAAGGGTGTATGTGTTGGATAATATGACCCATAGCGTCACTATTTGTACAGATCACGGT